>JARHVA010000092.1:1630000-1930000 GCA_037957365.1 Torreya grandis
TACATCATGGTTCCAGCAGGCCTCTTCTAGAAAGATGACATCAGCAATAGTGTTTTCCTCTTCCCAATGAAGGGACGCATGGGCCACTTGTAAAAAAGGAGCACCAAATGGGCCTCCTTGCTTATCCTATATATTGAAAGACTTGTCATTTGTAAAAGATCTTCTTCCACATTTGTAAGGCGTAGCCCTGACAAAATTTCCACCTGAATCAATAAACGCAGTTTTTACCTCTATCTTGGATAGATATATCCGAGTTGTCTTGAGTGTTGTTTTGTGTTCAGTCATTGTTTCTTGATGCTTTCATAGGTTCAACACCAACATACCTATTGTCTACAAGGTGCCATCTCTGCAGCTGACAAGAGAAGAGAAGTATTTGGAAGTGCGAGACAAAGGAAATTACTACATAAGTGTGCATTTCACAGCACCTTTGGTGATCTCTATTTTCTATATTTTCCATTAAGGCCTCCCTGCCAGTTTCTAGTAGCCTGGTCCTTCTGCCAAGTGTGAAGTGTATGTATGTATTTGTCTAATTTCAAGTGTGGATGTGTGAAGGTTGACTTATTTTGGTGCGTCACCTCTTTAGAGTAGTTTGTTTTCCTATATCTTTCTCCCTTTTCATCCCCCCATTGTATATCTATATATATGTATGTGTTAGCACTTACTGGAACAAACACAATGCATCAAAGGGAACTAGCCCTTATCTAGAGACTCTCCCCTCTAATTTTGCCAATCCCACAGGTGAGAGGGGAGTTTTTATAGTTGCGAGGAAAAGGCATGATCTTGACCTCCTGCCAAGGGTGAAATTTCCTACGTCAATAGTTTTGGCATGCTCAGTGGGTCCAACTAGGATAGGTTTTGTCCAAAGAGTTGAAGAATTTTTGGTGTGTTCTTCAACCGACCAGCCTTTAGAGGCTTTGCATTAAACACCAATGGTGACTCTGAGTTGAACCTACTAGTTAAGTAGCCTAGTGCCATTGGAAATCACTTTTTGTATGTATAATTATTTTTCACAGAATCATGGGTCTTGTGTTCCTTCATATGACTTCGATCAGACTCAAAAAATTTAGAGAATCACCTCAAGAAGCTCTCCTAGTTACCCTGCAATGATAAGGGAAATGGCCCTAGAATTGGAGATTAATAGACTAGAGGAGCAGTATAGATATCAACAGGAGCTAATGTATGAAGAGGAGTATTTGTTTAAGTAAGCACAGGCCTTGCAATCCATAGAAGAGGAGCTAGCAAAATGGAGAAATCCATTTTTTCAAGGCAGTCAGCCTTGTGTGCCCCTTCCTATTCTGAAAAAAGCCCCCTCTTTTACACCAAATACTTTCTATCAGATAGCACTTGCTCACTCCAGCTCATCAAATGCATCTGCTCTCAATCCTGTGTGCCTAGCTTTCCAACACCAAAGAGAACTAGAGCAACCCCCCATGGAGATCAATCTTTTCAACTCCTTAGATTATGAATCTTTCATTAGGGGAATACCACCAGCCAACGCGTCCCTCTTCTGGAGACTATTCTAGTGCATCAACAGCCTCTTCCTAGTATTCCTCAGCCTCCCCAAGTTTTTCAACATGATGTGCAGATTTTGAGTTAGAGGAAGAATTGCCAAGAACCAACCTAGAGCTTTAAAGAGGATCATGCTGGTGATCTCCAAGAAAGGCTCCTTTAAGAAAATATAGCCAAGAGAATTATAGAGTTGGAGTCCCAAATGAGATTCCTTAGCCAACATGTGGTGGACCTGTCTAAACCCAGCCCATCCACACACCTCCAAGAGAGCTATCAGGCCACACTTGATATTGATGAAGTGATAACCAAGTGGAAGGAGGAGAATCATTCGATTCTAGCTCAAGGACTGCCTCCCCTTCCACATGTTTTCTCCACTTCACCCCTTCTCAAGGAGGAACTTGTTTTGTAGGAGGTGAGTGAGGAGTAGAAGATCTAATATGTAGTTCTTAAGGGGGCTATCATGAGTGACAACAAAGAATAAATCATCATTGATGCTTCTTGTGAAGACCTTATCAGCATTGGAGAAGATGCAGGTCTTGTATATATGTAGATGTTCTAGCAATATGAGGAGGAACAAATGCATGGTGAGCTCTCTTCCCCTCTATTTGATGAAATATCCATGCTGTTTTGATGATGAGGATGACTATGCTGAGGACCCTGAGTTGGAGGAAAGAAAGGAGAGGTCTGTCTTCCTAGAGGAATGCCTTGAAGAAGAAGGTTTCAAATAAAGAGGCGATGTTTTATGTGATGAACAATTAGTTTGTGATTCCATTTTAGACATCACCATAGTCACCCTTCTTCAAGAAGGCCAAGAGGAAGTAGAGGATGAGTCTGACAGGATTCTCAATGAAGTAGAAGGAAACGGGTTAGACCATAATACATTGCAGAGGGAATGTGCAGATCAAAGGGCTTATGGTGATGAGCCAGTAGCCACTGATTTCTTGGTAAAGAGCACCAATATGAAGGACTAGCATTCAACAAGCTTCTGAGGACAAGCAGAGTATATATATGTCAAAAGCATGTTCAATTCTGATCCACTCAGATTCCAGCTAATACAGGTGATAGGCAAGAAGAGCAAGTCACCAATTCTCTTTTTCATTTAGCTACTTGCCTGGCACCATAAGTCTTCTTGCCAGGAAGGGGACTTAAGAAATTTTCCCTTTGATCCAAGAGGGAGGCAAACATTCTTGGTTAGCTGTATATAGTAGTTTGCTTTCAGTTTCTTTTCTTGCTTTTTTTAAGTGCAGTTGCACAGGTAGTTATTTTTAGCCTTATGTGTTTCCCTTTGCGTGTGGGGTAAAAGGCTTCATGTTTGATTCTTATATCTTTGGGGTTATTTCTAACTCTTTCATAGTTTCATCTAACTCTATGCCCAATGGACTATAAGGCAATTGGGTTCTAAGCATAGCAGGCATGCTTCCCCTGTGAGTTGCTAATCTGTTGACCAATTTTGCTCACAGGCAAAATTTTGGTTACCTTTTTCCCCTGCTAATGCCAGTCATTTTTGGGTTGCACAAGTTTAATGAGTTTGATTTATAGCCTAGTTCAAGTGGTTCAATGGCCTTTGGTTCAAAGGGTCCATCTTCAAGTTTAACATTAACAAGCATTGAACCATTGAACCGTTGAACCATTTTGGGTTCAACGGCTTGGTTCAACAAGCTTGGTTCAAAGCAGATGGTTCAATATTTTGGTTCAACATGGTGGTTCAATCAGCAAAGGAAGTTCATCAGTGCTTAATGATTGAACCATTGAACTATTGAACCATTCTTGGTTCAACGGGCTTGGTTCAAAGGGAAAGGTTCATCGGCCTTGGTTCATTAGTCCATTGGCGTGCAATGGTTGAACCAATTGAACCATTGAACCATTTTTGGCTCAATAGGTTTGGTTCAATGGGTCTGGTTCAATGATTGGTTCAAGGGTATGCCCTTGGCCGAAAGGGAGCCTTCAAGTTCAAAATGTCCTAGCGGAGGGTAGGCACTTCAATAAAAAGGACCCAGGTAAGTTTGTTTTTTGTTCAAAGTTTAAAATTGTCAAAATTGACTAAGTCCTGAATTTCTTTGGACTTTTTACCTGAAGGAATTCCTTCAGACAAAAAGTCTAAAGGAATTCAAGCACAACTCAAATTATAAAGCAAAGATTCGGGGAGAATTTCTGTAGAATTTTTTTCTGCAGGAAATGTCTATAGACAAAAGTCTGTGGAAAATACACAAAGCCTGTGGGAGCCCAGGAGGCAGTCCAGAGATACAAAAGGACCCACCAAAGGACCCCAAAGGGCAGATGCCCTTGCAGGGACTTTTGGCCCAAATACAAAGGGGAATTAAGCAATGTCAGAGGGGTGCCAAGACTAAGTAAAGCCGTAGAGAAACCATGAAGACCTGATGATGTTGTGATGAGGATGGTGACATCCTAGAGGATGTCAAAATTAACATAACAAGTTAGCCATTGGTTTTCAAACCAATGATGGCCGTGTGAACGTCAAATTTCATGAGATGAAATAGCTATTTGTTTTCAAACTGAAAGAGTGCTAACAAAGGAAGCCTAGAATGAAGTGACCTACCAGAATGTTTACCCTTGAGGGCTGAAGGAGCCAGAAGAGACAAGATAGGAAAAGGACAAAATCCTAGGTGATGAAGTAGTCCAAGTGACAAGGGGAAGGTGATTTATTACCTGATAATCCCCAAATGGCACAAATAGAAAATGGCATGGCCCATGCATTTAAAAGGGGAAAAATCTCAATCTATTAGTAGAGAAGAGGCACAACCTGTGTTTCACATTAATGCTAAATGCCAAAGTCAAATTTAGTGATTATACAGCATGGTTCCTGTAGGCCTCTTCTAGAAAGATGACATTGGCAACAGTGTTTTCCTCTTCCCAATGGAGGGACACATGGGCCACTTGTAAAAAAGGAGTGCCAAATGGGCCTCCTTACTTCTCCTATATATTGAAAGACTTGTCATTTGTAAAAGATCATCTTCCACATTTATAAGGCGTAGCCCTGGCAAAATTTCCACTTGAATCAATAAACATAGTTTTTACCTCTATCTTGGATAGATATATCTGAGTATGTCTTGAGTGTTGTTTTGTGTTCAGTCATTGTTTCTTGATGCTTTCATAGGTTCAACACCAACATATATGTTGTCTACAAGGCACCATCTTTGCAGCTAATAGGAGAAGAGTAGTATTTGGAAGTGTGAGATAGAGGAAATTACTACATAAGTGTGCATTTCACAGTGCCTTTAGTGATCTCTATTTTGTATATTTTCCATTAAGGCCTCCCTACCAATTTTTAGCAGCCTGATCCTTCTGCCAAGTGTGAAGTGTATGTATGTATTTGTCTAATTTCAAGTTTGGATGTGTGAAGGTCAACTTATTTTGGTGCATCACCTCTTTAAAGTAGTTTGTTTTCCTATATCTTTTTTCCTTTTCATCTCCCCCCCCATTTTATATCTATATATATGTATGTGTTAGCACTTACTAGAACAAACATGATGCATCAAAGGGAGCTAGCCCTTATCTAGAGACTCTCCCCTCCAGCTTCACCAGTCCCACAGGTGAGAGGGGAGTTTCCATAGTTGTGAGGAGAAGGTAAGAGCTTAGCCTCCTGCTAAGGGTGCAATTTTCTACATCAATAGTTTTATCATCTATAGGCTCGGTCAGTAACTGATTGGAATACTCTCAAAGATAAGTTTGAATCCAAATTCAAACTTGTAGAACGTGCACATGCACTTCTGGCTCAACTTACACATATGAAGAAAGAGCCTTATGAGCCTATGAGAGACTTCATAGCCAAATTTGACAAATTTAGAAATAGAATTCTTGTAATTGCTTGACCTACAACTGAGAATATCAAATGCTTTTTTTATTGATTCTCAGTTACCTGAAGCAAGTTTTCTCTTGAGACATGCTGGTCAAATAGATCTTACTGTAGCTCAACATTTGGCCACTGAGGTAGAAGATGATCTCATCTTAGCAGAGAAGATAAGAAGAGATCTAAATAGAAATAGAGCTTCATCATCTTCTGAATATTCATCTACAAGCACCATAGATCCAATGGTGTAGAAATTGGCAAATGAGTTGCTTGCTCTCAAAAAGCAAATGGCTCAAGGAATGTCTTCTGCTCCTTCATACAGAATGGCATTCCCAAATCAGTCATATCAGGGCAATGCTGCTAGGAATCAAGGGGCAACAGAATCGCCTCCCTCCCCCATAAGGGAAACTTGCCTTGGAAGCTCCTCTAACTAATTCAGCAATGGGATATCTTGAAGCAAAATCAGAATTCTCTTTCCAGCTAGAATGGAATCAAGAAAATGACGCTGATCTCTTTAAAGACACTCAAGAAGAATCAGTTGCTAACTCCCACATTAGTTTTCTAAACTACCAGGATGAACCCAGAAGCAAAGGAGAAAATTTTGATGGATCATATGCAGTCTTTACCAGGTCCAAGAACTAATCAGTCCAGTAAGCTGATAAAAAAAAGATAGAGGAATAACCTCAGCCAGTAGTCATGATTGCTAAGTGTGGAACCATTCTACCTTTTCAGTCAAAGGATCTGATGATCACCCAAAAGACAAATACATCAATTTCACCTTCCCCTTCTACTTCAAATTTGTAAACCAGCCCACCTCCCATCCTTCCTAAAACTCAAAAAGTTGAAGTAACTTTTTCTATACCTAGCTCAATTCAGCCATTTGACATAATTGATTATATCAAAAAGACAAAAATTCAAATGTCTGAGTTCAAATATTTGTAGTCCAATCCTAATCAATTGAATAATTTGGTCTAATATATCAAGAACTAAACCGTCCCTACAGGACAAAAAGCTAAAAAGGTAATTCTTGATTCTCCAAAGAACACGCCTATTCTGAATAATCTTGTCATTACTCCTCCAGTTCTCAAAAAAATAGAACTTTTCTATGTTTTCCTATTAATAAATGGCCACAAGCTAAGTAATTGTATTATAAACTCAGGTGCATCTGACAATGTCATGCCTACTAAAGTAGTTGAGTCTCTTGGTCTCACACTGACCAAGACATTTGGGAGATGTTTCTCCATGGAGAATAAGCAAGTACCATTGCTGGGGCAAATCAAAGATGCCCAATTTACATTTGCATCCTTTTTAGACAAGAGAATCAAGATGACTATCTTGGTGGCTAACATCCTATGGCATTTTGCTTGGATGAAATTTTTTCAAGGACGTAGAAGGAGAGTTAAGCATGGATCTATCTGAGGCAAGGATCCCTGTCCAAGGTGTAATGAAGAGGTTGCTCCTAGAAAAAGAGGAAAAATATGTGGTCACCCAGACATCAGCCCCTGAAGCTCAAATCCTTTTTAAATCCATAGGTATGGGTAACTATTTTCTATCCACAGATGAAGTACATGAAACATTTGATATAATTCTTGAAAGGGTCAACTCATAAATTAGTTTAACTAGAACAACAAAAGAACTAGTAGGCTGCAATACAGATGAAGAAGGACCCTCCATCTCTGATGAAGGAAAGTCTAAAGAAAAATTAGTATCAAATGAGATATAGACTTTAAAATTTGATGGTACTTATTCCTCTACCAGTTTAGGAGCCAGGATTGTGTTGATATCTCCTCAAGGAGATATGTTTTCTTCATCTTACAAACTACAATTTAGTAACACTAACAATACAACTGAATATGAATCTCTGCTGCTTGGAATGAAGGTTGCTAAAAAAAAAGGCATCAAGTTTTTTCATGCCAAAGGGGATGCTGAATTAGTGGTTTATCAAGTAAGAAATCTTTACCAAACCTAGAATGAAATATTACGCCACTACCGCAACCTGGTTTGGGACCAAATTGAAAGCTTTGATGCTTTCAACATTTCTGCCATACCCAGAGAGTCTAATGACAGAGCTGATGCACTTGTTGTTTCAAGAACTCTCTTAGTTCCTCATTTAGATTTCAAAGAAGACAGGTATACTATTGAGCTGGTCTGTAGACTAAGTGTTCTTGACAATGCTAATTATTGGCAAGTATTCAATGATGACCATCAAATCATTGCCTTCTTGGAATAAAAAGATAATTTTAAACAACTATGTTTTGAAGGCAGTGAACCTCAAAAGTATGAATCAGCCTTTGAATCCAATTTAGATATAAATGAAGAATTCTTACAGCTGAAAGGAAACAAAATTCCTAAAGGCTTGGTTTCTCTTGAGAAGCTATTTGATAAGCATGATAGATTCATCAAACAATAGCAAATAGATTCAAGTTTCTCTCAGGGATTTGATCAAGTGAATCTAACCACTAAAGAAAATCCCAAGATGGTCAACATTGGTAAGTGTTACACCCCTGAAGAAAGATTCAAGTTCAGGTCTTTACTCCATCAATACATGGATGTCTGAGCATACTCTTATGAAGAATTGAAGTCTCTCAAACTTGATGAAATTTTCCATGACATTCCTCTCAAGGCTGGCTCAATGCACTACAAGCAAAAATCCATACAGTATAATCCAAAAATATCAAGTACTATTTTATCTGAGATACAAAAAATGTTAAATGCTAGAATCATCTTTCCAATCCATCATTCCACATGGATTGCAAACATAGTGCCTATAAGGAAGAAGAATGGCAAAATTCACATTTGTGTAGATTTCAAGAATCTGAATCAAGCATCTTTGAAAGATAATTACCCTTTGCCAATTATGGATCAAGTGCTTCAAATAGTGACAGGTTTAGAGATGTTATCAATTTTGGATGGCTTCTCAAGATATAATCAAGTTGAAGTTGATAAAGTAGACCAACAGAAGACTACATTTACCACACCTTGGGGCACATTTACATATAGAAGAATGCCTTTTGGCTTAATAAATACTGGTGGTACCTTTCAGAGAGCAATGGATCTAGATTTCAAAGATGAGATAGGTAAATTCATAGTGGTATACCTTGATGACTTGCCTGTCTTTTCAAAGTGTCGATCTGATCATGTATGCCACTTACAACAAGTGCTAGAGCACTACTACTAGAATGGTATTTCCTTAAATCCCAAGAAGTCTATTTTTAGAGTAACAGAGGGGAAACTCCCTGGAAAAATTATGTCCAAAGAAGGCATAAAGATTGACTCAGACAGAGTCAATTCTATTCAAGAGCTTAATTTTCCTACAAGCAAAAATGTTGTTCATTCTTTCTTCAGAAAGGTGAATTTCTTACAGAGGTTCATCCCTGAATTTGCTGAGAAGACTAGACACATTGTGAATATGATGAAAGGGAAGACCATCTTTAGCTAGACTAAAGAAGGCAAGTCAGCATTTCAAGATATCAAGACTGCTATTGCTCACGCCCCTACATTGGTTTGTCCAGATTACAACAAAGATTTCATCATATATAGCTATGCATCTAAACATACTCTTTCAACAATTCTTGTTCAACAAGATAAGGAAGGTATGAAATCTCCTATCTCTTTCATGATTTTCTCTCTCAAAACCCATGAGATGAAGTATTCAAATGTAGAGAGGCATGCATATGCATTGGTGAAAGTAGTCAAACATTTCTACTTCTATATTCTAAATTCACACACTACTGCCTTAGTTCTTGACACTACAGTCAAGTCTATATTAACTCAGCAGGAGTTTGGCATGAAAAGAGGTAATTGGATTGCAAATATCTAAAAGTTTGATCTACACATCAAGCCAACAAATCTGGTCAGGGGTAAAGTCCTATGCCAATTAATTGTTGACAATAACCCAGAAGACACACAGCATGAAGAAGCTGAAATGGAAGATACTCCAACAGTCCTTTTTGTTTCCACTACCAATGAGTGGTATTCAGGTATCGCTCATTTCCTTATGGTGAATGCCATGCTCATTTGTTTTACAAAGAAAGGAGGACTATCAAGTTGAAATCTTTCAATTTTGTCCTTTGGGACAACGACTTATACAAGAGAAGCATAGATGGAGTATTCCTTCACTGTGTAGACAAAGAGCAACAAAGCAAACTTTTGAAATCTTTCCACAATCTGGCCTGTGGAGGATATTTTTCTACTCCTGTGACTTCTCATAAGATTCTATGAGCTAGGTGTTACTGGCCAACTCTTTTCCAAGATGCACATAAGTGGGTGAGGAAATGTGAACTCTATTAATAATTTATTGGAAGACCCAAGTTAGCTACTACGCCTCTCAAGCCAGTAATCATAGAAGAACTTTTCCAATAATGGAGGATTGATTTTATTAGGACTATAAACCCATCTTCAAGTGCTAGACATGATTATGTTCTTATAGCAACTGACTATTTCACCAAGTGGGTAGTAGCAATCCCAACTAAGCATGCTACTTCAGAAGTTGTATGCAACTTCCTCAAAGAGAATATCATTTCAAAATTTGGAGTTCTAATCAAAATTATTACTGACAATGCAGCTTGTTTCACCTCTCAAGAGATTACACAATTATATTTCCATTATGGAATTATACTCTCTCACTCTTCTGATTATTTTCCACAAGGGAATGGACAAACTGAATCCAGCAATAAAAACCTGATAACTATCATCAACAAGCTAGCAAATGACAATCAAAAGACATCACATAAATCATTGGTTAATGCTCTATGGGTATATAGAATCACACCAAAGAGGGCAATTGGTATGTCTCTTTTTCAACTTATGTATGGTATCAATGCTAAGATACCAATCACCTTAAAATTATCAGCCTTGAAATTGGCAAAGGCAATTAAAGATCAGACATATGAAAGCTCTCTTGATAAAAGAATCATGTGTCTGATTGAGTTGGAGGAATAGAGAACCATGGTGGTGGACAAAATTGTTGCTCATCAAAGTCTGGTAAAGAAACTCTCTAACTAGAAGGCCAAAAATTGTGATTCCCAGATTGGGGATCAAGTCCTACTATGGGACAAAAGGAGAGAACCAAAGGGGATGCATGGAAAGTTTGACTCCCTTTAGAGAGGCCCATTTATAATTCATCAACACATTGGTGAAAATAGCTTTCTATTGAAATATCAAGATGGCACACTCTTTTCTCTGCCTCATAATGGGCAGCATCTGAAACACTTCAACTCTTGAAGTATCAGATCATTACATCTGTATATATGTATATTTGTATAATTTTTAATTTTGTTTTGTTTTGTTTATTTTCTTTTTTGATGCCTTCCATTTTTGGGTAGCATGACTCTGTAACCCAATGGTACACATGAAGACACTAGAGATTCTAGATTATACTCCCTTCAATTTTTTTTACAATTGATAGAAGTTCCCCAACTAGAGCCAGCTATTGTCCCCCAAAAATATCACTCATTTTTGGGACAACATTTGAACTATTTTGGTCCTACAGACCAAAATTGTCTCTTCCCTTTTTAAAATTTGTCTTGGGAATTCAAATTTCTCATTTTTCAAGCTTCTCAAAAATCTATGGACTCTACAGGCTAGAATCTACAGACTCTGCAGGATTAAATCTACAGACTCTACAGGCTTGAATCTATGGACTCAACAAGAAGATAAATATATGAAATCTATAGGCCAAGTTCAACAAGCTTCATAGGTTGATTTCTATCGATTCTTTCAAGGTTATAGAAAACTACAGACTTGTTTTCTATAGACTCTACAGGCAGGTTCATTTATACAGGTTCAAAAGCTTCTGCAGGCGGGTTCAATCAAAAGAATCAGTTTCTAACACTTGGTCATTTTTGAGATTGGTTCAGTGCCTTGGTTCAAACAAAAATCTCCTTCAGCAAGCATCAGCATCAAGTTCAATGAATTTGGTTCAACGATTAGTTCAATTTCAAATGGTTAAAAGGTGGGTTCAATTAAGCGGTTCAACACTTTGTTTCACTTGGTTGGTTCATCCTCTTTGTTTCAATGCTTTGGTTCATCCTTTGGTTCAATCAAAGGGTTCATCAGTTGGTTCAAGGATTCATTTGAACTATTGAACCAAATCTTGGTTCAATGGTTGGTTCAACATCTTTTGGTTCAAAGCTAGGTTCATTCAACTGGTCCATCAGCTTGAACCATTTTGGTTCAGCATTTGGTTCATCACCTTGGTTCATTGACTCGATTAAATGGAATGATACGTCGAATTGGTTCAATGGAGCAGAGTGGTTCAATGGATTGGTTCAACATTTGGTTCAATCAAATGGTTTAACGGCTTGGTTAAACCAAGTGATTCACTCAGACGATTCAAAGGAGCAGTTCAAATGCAAAAGTTCAAAGAAGCCTCCTGAAGGACAAGTGCCCTTGCGGAGGGCACTCGGTCAACAAAAGAACCTTCAGAAAGGTCATTTTCAAAGAAGGCCGCAAAGGTAAAATTCTTTTGGAAATTTTGTATAAGGAAAATAAAGGCATAATTCTTTCATACTTTTTTTTGAAGGAATTCCTTCGAACAAAAAGTCTGAAAGAATTCAGACAAGCCGCGGGCAGAAAAAACCTGAAGGATTTTACAAAGGCAAAGTGATCGGAACAATTCTATGGATTTTTTGTTCATGGGAAATTTCTACAAATTTTTTGTCTATGAGAAATTTTTGCGGACTTTTTGTCTGTGGGAATTTGTCCCCAGACTTTTTATTCGTGGGAATTTGCCCATGGAGAAAGCCCGAGGAAAATACCCATGGAGAAAACCTAAGAAATAGTCTACTAAGGAAAAGGCCATGAGAGATTTCTAAGGTGAAGGCCATCGAAGGACCCCAAAGGGAAGCTACCCTTACAGGGGACTCTCGATTGCCAAATTGAAAGGTCACCTTCCCTTCAGGAAGTTGTAAAATAAGAATCCCGAAGGCCATTCGAAGACCACCCAAAGGGCAAATACCTTTACAGGGGGATCTTCTCAACCCAAAGTGGATCATTTCTTAAGGCCCAAAAGGGTAGGTTTTTAAAAGAAAGTGCCAAATAGAAAATCCAAAGAAGGACCAAGGGGTGATGCACCTAAAGACATCAAATTCAAGACAACGAACTAGCAATTGAAAACGTAGTGACAGGCGCGCGAATGTCAATTTCAAATCTCATAAAATAGTCATTGATCCTTGTAATCTACAGACCCGAATGCATTCATATGATTTAAAGCCAAGACCAATAGAAATCAAGGAAGGAACATAATAGAAAATTGAATCCAGAACCTAATTTAATTAACCAAAAAAGAAGGAACGATGAAGGAAGGATCAGATCACCAGGTGGACATTGAAAGATGTGAACTTTCAATAGCATGACTTATTTCTCTCTATTGAGAAAAGCAAATGGGTAGAAGCCCCTAAGTTTTAGCCTGTCTTCTTAACATATTTCAATGTAACATGATGTGTTACTATTCTCGAGTCCTTCTTGAAGTGGCTATATAAGGGACTCTCTTGTTATTATAAAAGATCTCTTTTTTGACAATCAGAATGAAACTATACCCAAATTGAAAGGCACTTTTGATACTTTGAGCTCAGTTTGTTGATCATATTTTGTTATTGGAATAAAAAAGCAAGTGATTTTTTAGACTTTGTGCTATAATATCTTTGTTGTTGAGGAAACTATTCTTATGTCTTTTTCCTTGATATATTTTTTGTTCCTTTAATTCAACAAGCATAATTAGTGACAGTAGTCAGGAAGGTGTCCTAAAGAGTCAACTGTGAAGAGACTTTGTACCCCCATAATTGCCTTTCAATGTGTTTTCTTTTCATTTCTGTGTAAAGGACCTTGGGATGACTTTGTGCCCTCATTGTCCTTCGTATCTTACTCTTGAACAATTCAGGTGGAGACTTTGTGCTGCATCTCGATTTGTTGGTTACTATGTCCTTGGTTACACTTTGCATTTACTACCAGGAGTATTCTTGTGGTTTTTCGAATAGTATTTCTGAAATAAGAGGAGTGTTGTCTTTCATTTCCATTGAGTTTTTCCTTTGATTTTCATGCATCATCTCTGAAGAAAGAGAGATGGATGGTTTGTCCTAACCTTGAGTATTATTTTTATATATATATATATATATATATATATATATATATATATATATATATATATATATATATATATATATATATATATATATATAGGGAACCTCCCCTTGATGAGAGGAGAGATTAGTCTCCTTTTGATGTGGTAAACCTACACATTTGGATGACTAATCTTCTTACTTTGGCTGATTAGACCTATTTTGTTTATCAGTACGTTGATCGACAAAATATTCAACCAACATAGTGGAAATGACTTATGACACTCTAATCTATTTTGCATTTGTCATCACCCATTTACAACTTTTAAATTAATAATTAACATAATTTCATTACACTTAAAACCCATAGCTAATCATGTTCAAACTTTTATAATGCAAAGACATAAAATCATTCATAAATTCCTACAAATTTCTCACTCGTATAACTATACCTGTAAGTTACCTAATCATTCACCTTCACCTGGATCTAATGCTTTTTCAACTAGATTTTCTTGAAATTAGGCCTACTTTTTGTATTCTTTCTGATGTATATGTATATTTAATATTTCTCCACATCATCCACTCCTAGCTCTGGTCTTGGTAAAGATCTCTTTCAATGCTTTTCCTTTGTCTTGAATCTTCTATCACCAATATAGTATTTCTCTTAGCACTTAGGCTTAATAGACTTATACTCTTTTTATTTGCTTCTTGTAAAATTTTGATACACTTCTTGGTGTCATTATGCATCTTACAAACCTCTTACATTCATTCTCTAATGCATTCCCTTCATAAACTTCCTCTCACTCTTTCACTATCTTCTCACTAGGCAATCCTCTTAAGTTTCAAGTACCAAATCTTGATATAGGTTTCATAAGTACAATATATTATCAATTATAATATTTTATGATCATATAATACTTGATTTAACCTTATTTAAACCTTGAATCATAATTTAATACTCATTGTCACATACAAAGCTACCAATGACCCCACTATGCTTGTAGCCTTTTTCTGACCTTTTCACTTTGTTTACAAAATATATGAACTCCCTTAAAGATACAAAAGTATTTTATACCATCCTATATCTTTATACAATTCTCCCTAAAGTTCTATTCTTCAATTTTATCTATAGGTACCTTTTCCTTTATAAACCCTTGTCTAATTAGACCTTTTCATCCCTCCATTGATGACATAATCATAAAAATTATATAAATCCATACTATACAGAGTCCAAACCACTTTAATCCTTCTTTTGGAATAAACATGTTATAATACCAAATTTCAATAATTTTGAATGGTTGGAATGGGAGTTATAGGGTTTTTGGTTTTGCAATCCTAGTTGCCTGTTTGTAGAGGCTAAGAGGCTTCATAATTCACTTTCTTTAGTTTTAAGTCCCTCCAAAGGAACCTAAGACCTTCCGTAAGTCTATTTTATCAGTATCCACATTCCATAATAGGTATAATCCTTTGATCAACCTTCACTCACTTCAACCAACTCAAAACATAGAAATTGGTCACTTTTTGGTGGACTGTGTAAGACACAAGGCTCTGCCTGCACTTTAAAGGTTAATAAACCCCTAATGAACTATTGTCACAATTTTTTTTATTTTTTTTTTACATGTGATTATAATTTGATCAATTTCACAACCATACACTTTTTCAACCATATACACATCCCTTCATTGGCATACTAACTGAATAGACACATGGTAACTAAGTAAAATAGAGGTCTTTTGTATTGGGTATATTTGTGTTTAATAGTTCTAAAATCTTAAAAGATATTTATAGTGATTTTTATTCCCCTCCATTAAACCAAATTCTACCAACTCCATGGACATTTACCTTCTTTAGGCACACATCAACCTTTCTTGGTGTTTGATTACATAACAAGGCATTGACTATCTACCAAATAGAGTGTTAACTATGTAAATAGGGAAACCTTTCAAATAATAGGTTAATGAACATTTGTTACTTATTTTCAATCCAACCTAGATAGACAATTACTCATTGTGAACCTTGGATGAATTCATATGTGAATATACTCAAATAATATAATGGCTTTCTCTTGTTTAAACCTACCAATACACATAAAAATGAATTAATCATGGCCTCTAGGGCCTTTCAAAGATAATATATAAATTGATGACATTCCAATACTATTCCATGAAATATAGATTCATAGAATCATTCCATCTTTATTCACTTTTAGCAATCTTAATTACAAAACATATCCCATGAAAAGGACTAGATCATCTTCTTTTGAGAGGTATGTTATCTTCTCTTTATTTCCCCCTATTTTCTTCTTATTGGAGATCTCTCTCAGCCCTCTCTCTTCTCTCTATCCCTTATATGCTATAGAACACCTACAACTTCCAATCCATCCTAATTCAACATTAGTTTGGGTGGTTACATAACTTATTCTCTTACATCCAATGTGAGGATAGTGTTAACATGACTAAACATGATTCTTAAGGGTCATCACCTTCATAACTTTGACATGACATGTCTTCAACCCCATTTTACATGACTTATGGGACCTTTTAATACAAATTATCTCACCTAACCATTTGCTCTTCTAGGCTCTTTTCAAACATTTGAATTTTCAAATTCCAAGATTTGGAGGGGAAACTGCTAATACCTATATAACACACCTTGATGACTCTAAATGACTTTTAAGACAACATAGGGATCCTATAAGATCCTCCACTTACATTTCCATTTCAAAAGTTAAATTTTTTTGACCCTTTGACTAACATATGAATGTTTAAGTCTAGAATTGACTTTGATGGTTAGATGTTCCTACATCACCTTCTATCATACTCTAATACCACCTAATGCACAATTTTCTCTTCTATGTTTTAGAAGGCTATGAAACTCCTATTCATATGCTCTAAGATCATGAATAATTCCAACTTCACTTATCCACTCTTGTTCTCAAATCGATTCAAAATCCACTCTAAAACAATCTTATTTTAAACTAATAAATTACTCATTAGGTCAATAGGTCAATTACTCATCATAAAGTTTGTTAATAGGTCAATAGGTCAATTACTCATTAAGTTTATAGTTCTTTAGACCTAGTTATTGATCTAATAGGTCAATTTCTCAAAATGGATTGTGCATCTCTTAAAAATTATATTTCTAGTAGTCTTTTAGAAATTGTAACATGTTATAATACTTATCCAAGTTTATATAACTCAAATCAACCAAAAAATTATCTTACCCAAGTTTTAACATGTTCTATAAGTCGAGAGTTTAGAAAAACTATTGTTTAGATGATTCATAAATAAAAAATAACATTGATAACATGTTTAATGGGAAGATAACATATAGGATTAGGTTTTTATCCTCCCATCAGGCCCCACTGACAAACCCACTACCCATTCTAGCCTCAAGAATGCCCTTCCCAATACAAGAAAAATACATTTTTTAGCCTAATCTTAAACATGCATAAAATGAAACCTGTAAGTCATTTTCATAAACCATTAGATCCCTTCCATGCCTATTTAATCTTTAAAACCATGCCTTGAATAACTCAAGTGGAAGCTTCGAGAGCAATCCATTGGACAAGTTACAGTGAAGGATCCAAAAATGTAATTTTTTGGCATTGAACAAGCAACTTCTTGGACTTCAACTGGTATTTCTACCTCCAAGACCTCCAACTAAGAATATATCACTTGGATCACATATATATAGGTAAATTACATGTTATCACACTACCAAGATGTTCAAATACACCCAAAAGTGCATTTTCACTACCATTCCAGAGTGTGGAAACATTGATAATAAATGTTGTAAAAGTTTAATTTATGGTTATTTAAATCTAGTTTTGATGCTTCCTAACTAAAATATGACACTATAAAAACATATAGGGGGGAGGATAACATTTAGGAATAGGTTCTTGGCCTCTCATCAGGCTCGATTGACAAACCCACCACCCATTTTGGCCTCAATAACACCCTTTTCAATACAAGAAAAATGCATTTTTAGCCTAAGTTCAAATACACATAAAATAAAACCTATAAGTCATTTATATGAACCATAAAATCTCACCCCTACCTATTTAATCCCTATAATTATATATCATATCACTCAGGTGGAATTTTTTATAGCAATCCATTGGACAAGTTGCTATGAGAGGTCCAAAAATGTAACTTTTTGGTATTGAACATCCAACTTCTTGAGTTTTAACTGGAATTTATACCTCTGGGACCTCCACCTAGGAATATATCACTTATATAATGTCTAAATAGTAAAATATCATGTTATCACACCTCCACAATATTCAAATCTACCTAGAAGTGCATTTTTAGTACTGTTCTAGAGCACAAAAACACTGACAATAAATGTTGTCAAAATTTAAGTTATGGTTGTAGAACCCTTGTTTTGATGTTTATTGACCAAAAAATGACATTTACAACACATAAAAGGGGTGGATAACTTATAGGACCAGGTTTTTAGCCTCCTATCAGGCTTGATCGACAAACCCACCGCCCATTCTGACCTCAAGAATGCCCTTCCCAATACAAGAAAAATGCATTTTTTAGCCTAAGTTAAAACATGCATAAAATGAAACTTTTAACTCATTTACATGAAACATAAAATCCCTCTCATGCCTATTTAATCCCTTTAATCACACCCCATATCAATTAAGTGGAATATTTGAGAGCAATCTGTTGGACAAGTTACAGTGAGGGGTCCAAAAATGTAACTTTTTAGCATTGAACAAACAACTTCTTGAGCTTCAACTGGCATTTCTACCTCTAAGATGTCCACCTAAGAATGTATCACTTTTATCACATCTAAATGGTCAAATTACATGTTATCACATATAAATAAAATTCAAATCCACCAAGAAGTGCATTTTCACTACTATTTTGGAGTGCAAAAACACTAACAACAACTGTTGTCAAAGTTTAAGTTGTGATTGCATAACTCTAGTTTTGATGTTTCCTAACTAAAAAATGACACTGTCAATACATTTTATGGGGTGGTTAAAATCTAGTACCAGGTTCTTGGCCTCTGATTAGACCCGATCGACAAACCCACCACCCATTCTAACCTCAAGAACACCCCTCCCAATACAAGAAAAATGCATTTTTTAATCCTAAGTTTAAACACCCATAAAATAAAGCCTGTAAGTCATTTATTTAGCTTTGATCACATCCAACCTAAGATTTGATCATTTCTAACTTGAGCTTCTTTTAGCTTCAAGAATATATAATTCTTTATTGACAGTGCCAACCATGTGAAGGTGGAAGCTTATCTGGCACCACTAACCTACAGAAAATTGTTAATAAGTAATTAAAAATGAAATTTATATGTACTACCTAGAAAATAAAAATCATTTGGTAAAATTAATTATATATACATTTGAAAAGTCAACATACCTATGTATTTCAATCCAATAAACCATTAGGATCTACTCTAACCTTGATAGTATCAAGAGTAGCTTATGGTCTGACTCTTGAACTTTCCATAGATTCATGTTTAATAGCCTTACATGATATTTTTATAATTGAATATTCATTGTAAGAATAAAATTTGAATAGTGTAGTATCTTCTTATGTGTTTCAAACTCTTCAACAACCATTGATCTAAATATTTTTTAGGATATTATCAAAACCAAGTTTCGTTGACTACCACTGACCTAGTGGGATAGTCATTATTTTCTTCATTTATAATTGGGGAGTGATTTAACAATTTTGAGAATATTATAGTCTTATTCCTAATTTAGGTAAAGTTATAAGTTGACTAAATTAGTATATAATATTGCAATAATTTAACTAGTAATTTGTATAATTTATTTGACCTTTGTAGCTTTCTAAACATAGTAATGAAATAGGAGAAATGCAACTTAGCTTAAAATTAGATTGAGACGCTAAGACAAAGGTTGATACCAATTATGCAAGACTGGGATAGTGTCATGAACTAAGATCTAGATTTCATTTAATGAAAGGATAGGAGCACCAAAAATAGGACACTTTAGGGTTGACACTATAGTCTAAGTCTTGCCACTATTGTCTAAACTGGTCATAGAGGTCTAATTTTTTGAGGTTTTGTCCATTGTCTCTATGTGAGCCTGCCTATAAAATTTTGGATCTTGAATGTCGATGGATATCTTTATAGAGTAGATTTAGTATTTAAACCCTAGACCTTCATTATTCTTGAATGAAATTTGAGAAAGAGGGGGGGTTAGTGTGTGTAAAATTCATTGAACATATATCCACATGCCTTGTATAGATGCATTGCCTATATACCAATACTCCAAAGAGAGATCAAGCCATATGTAGTTCTCCCACTTGATGTTCTTTGTGCAATAGTGTTATGTAGATGAAAAAATGTTAAATTAGGTGTGTTTGAGGTGGCTAAGGATTAGTGTGAGGATTTGGATATGATTGTAGCTAAATTGGATGGATGTATGCATAAAATAGGGAAATTTTCCTTAGTGATATTAATTGTATTCTTGCTTGCTTTTGTAATATTTTCCAACCCCTTCTAAATGAACTTTGAATGGAGTTTTATAGAGATCTACTAGTCATGGGTTAAATGAATTCATACTAGGTTGACATAATGAAGAAGATATATCAAGAAAAAATGATCATTTAGACTTGAAATGTGATTGGATAGGATCACTAGATATGGGACACCCTAGGGTCTAATGCTATATTCCAGCCATATCACTCTTATCCTATAGGTTTGAGACCTAGGGGATGGAATAAGCATGGGAAATGGGGTTTGACTAAGCTAAAATTAGGTCCTAAAAGCCTATAGATGATTGAGAATCAGGAAAAAGGTGCCTAAAAGGGTCAAGAGAGCATGCAAGAGGGACCTATGGGTTGGGTATCACAATCCACACTCAAGCTACCAGTTTTCACATTCTATATGACTATATCCCCCCCCCCACTTTATTTTAATGATACAACAAATCAAAATACTAGGATAAAGGAAAAATAAAAAGCGTGCCTCAACTTATCTACAAGGGTGAATACCATGAAGCTATGTTATGCTTAGTGTGTGTAGAGAGAGCACATCATGAAGTGTAAATTTTTAAAAGAAAATTAAGAGTAGATTAGTTCTTACTAGATACATTATATCTAAAATAAGAATGTACAAAGCTGAGTAAGAGAGAGAGAGAGAGAGAGAGAGAGAGGAAGAGAAAGGATAAAATACACATCATTAGGTATGCAAACCAATACAAAATATATTTTGATGCTAAGTGATGCTAGATGATGTTGATTAATGCTAGGTATATGTTGTAACAAGATTAAGATCATGAATGGAGTTGAGTGCTCAATTCCTTGAGAGTGGCTCAAGAATGCAAAGGCTAACCCTTTGGCTCCATCATCATCTAATAAGTGAAGCTATGTGATCATTCATATTCTAATAAATTTTTGGAATGTAAGTCCAATCCCTCTGAGTAGGTAGCTTAAGAATATAAAGGCTAGCTAGACCTTTGGCTCCATCATTTCCCACTAAGTGAAGTTATGAACTGCTACTAGTATGAATGTGTGTCATATAAGATGGCTCCTAAAGCCCATGAATTATTTGTAATTTGATAATGTGGTGGGGATAGCCAAATGTATACTATAAATTAGGCAAATCTTGGACACTTTGAAAGGAGGAAATTAGTATTGTATAAAAGCCACTCTAAAATTGGAAACTAAGCTTATGTGGAAGCCACTCGAGAATGTGGAGGTTAGGCTTATATGAAATCCACTCTAAAATGATGCCAACCACATGCATATGGATTAAGACATGTAACTACTAAGAATGCTTGGGTAATATACTGAACTAAAAAAGAAAATAATACCAATGTGTCACACATATTGCCCTCAATCACTGGTGTCTATAACATGGATTATGATCTAGAAGTTATAACAACTTCCCAATCTAAAACTTGAAGTGAGAGCCATCATGCCATATAATATGCCCTCTATATATGGATTCTCTAAGAAAAACTATACTAAAACTAATGAATCTAAACTAATTTGTATGTGACAAAACTATAGCTAAGTTGACCTTTCTACCTATTTATATAAAATCTAGGTTTTTTTATTCAGATGGGAGTATTAGAAATAGGACACCCTATTATCTGGCACTATTATCCATGTTTAACATTGTTTTACTTTTCTAAAACTGATGACTACTCTATAATTATCACTATTTTTCTAGTCTATTATGCTTGGTTTGGCCTCTAATTATTGTTTAAAGTGTTCTAAAAATTGATTTTTTGATCAGTGGGATCTCTAATCTCTATGACAAAACCCCTATTTGTTACCCCCACTTATAAGGGTAGGAATGAAAACCCTGCAATCAATACCCTTAGAAGAAAGAGCCTCAAAAGTGTGTTATGTTGTGAAATACATGATATAGCAATGATAATCAAAATAATGTCTCAAGATATAACATAGTTTGTTTTGGAGATTGTAAGATCAATAGGGGTATGCTTAGACAAATATAATAATGCAATATCATATGTAATGTATTGAACTAAATCTATAAATGTTAGTTATTAGTTGTTAATTGTTAGTTTTTAAGGAGGGATGGAGCATGGTGTCCATCATGGCATCCAAAAATGTAATATAATGCATGATGTGGATCATGGCATTGAAAATAGTTGAAAATCAAATAATCAAACAAGCATGTGAGGCAAGAAGTAAGAAGCATACAAGAGTGGTGAAGGGGCCCAAAAAAATAAGGGACATGGGCACATGTCACTCAAACTAAAAATCAAGCATACAAGGCATGTTCAAATACCACATATACACATAATTGGAGACAAGCAAGGTTTGCACAAGGGCCACAAGAATATATAAGAATACAAGCAAAGGACATTGGTAAATATCCTAAGGCACACACAAAAATAGAAGTAAAGGACATTCATAAATGTCCTAAGGCACATACAAGATACAAAATAAGAATTGAGAAATGAAATCACATCTAGCTATTTAAAATAAGAAAGGAAGGCATATAATATACTAGAAATACAATCGCATCTAAATAATCAAATTAATAAGTGAAATTATGCAAGACATGGAGTATAAGACTAGGTATATGCGAAGAAATACACAAGTGCTATATACTAGTGAATGTTGATAGAGTAATCTATGTAAGCTAGTAAGTAATGTACATCAACATGATAACTAGAGTGTGTGGTGTAGGAATGACATGACCTAGATTGTCTAGTCATGTAGAAGATGCCCCTAGGGGGTAGATATATCGATATATGTCTTAAATTTATGAAGTAGGATTCCCCCTCAATGGGTAGAGTGAAGTAATCAAGTATCTGGAAGTCACTTCACACACTCAAATAAGATCAAGTGAAGCATGGTAATGTAGATAAATCAACAAATAATAACATCAAATAGCATAATGTAAGTCTAGCATGGTAGTAAAAATGTAAAGCATGGATAATGCATACAATTAAAATGTTTTTGAATTTTTGAATGTTTTTGTATTTTGAAATTATGTATTGTTTTTGGTATTTTGACATATTTGAATGTTTTTAGATTTTGAAATTTTGTATTATTTTTGGATTTTGAAATTTTATATTATTTTTGGATTTTTGATATAAGCTATGTAAAATCAATCATAAGGAAACTATGTACAAGTAAGGCTGAGGAAAGATGATAGTGGTATAATCTGGTTGGAGATACTAATAGATTATTAAAATTTCATTGAGGAGGTGCTAATAAAACAATTCACTGAGGGGGCTCTAAAGTTTCATTAACTATAGGTTGATTTTTACTCTTCCTATCATTGACCTTGACTTTTTATGGGACTTTGTTGTTACTCTTATTTATTGTTTATGATATACTTATGTACTTGAGTTTGCCCATTAAAATTATTTTGACTTCCCTTTCCATTGGTATATGATATAACTCAATGAAGTAAGAGAATATTTTAAACATTATTGATTCATGCAAGGCTATTAGAAGACTCTGTTTGAAGAGATCTTGTAACTCTTGATCGGCCATGGGCCTAGTCATCTTAACCAAGATAGTCTTATATCGAAGAACATAATCTATGAGATGCTCATTTGACCTTTGTTTCTATTGTGAAACTTGAGAATATGAAACCTTATCACCAATATTAATGCTCAAATGAGATAGGAACATGTTGGTTAAAAGATTGAATGCATTGACTGACTAATTGTTAAACTATAGAACCATTGTAAAGCATAATCCTATAGACTTTATGGAAATAGCTTGGTTAATAACCAATCGTTTGGCATATAGTCCAAGCATTCTATGTGAAAATATCTCAAGTGTGTCTCTAGATCACCCTTTCCATCATATAGAGTGAGCTTGGGTTGAACAAAATGTTATGGTAAGGGTGTCAAAGCAATATGCCATGCCAATGGTGTATGAAGTAGAGCAAAAGAACCCAAGGCCTATGTATGTTTAAAGGCACCTTGCTCAAGATGTAGCACCTTATATTGAATAAATTTTATCTCTTACATAAGGCCAGACATATCAAGAGACAAAGATGTACTAGACGTAGCTGGTGGTGGCTTATAGGAAGGTTAGGCTGTTGTAGGATGTTATTGAGACATATTTACCCTCATAGTGCCATTTATAACTGGTTGGTCTGTGGTTTGATTCACATCTAGTTCACCAAATGATTTTAAAGTTTTGGGAATATTAGATTCTTATTCCTAATTTAGTTAAAGGTTTGAGTTGACTAAATCAGTAAATAATATTGCAATAATTTAACTACTAATTTGTATAATTTATTTGACCATTATATATTTCTAAAAATAGTAATGAAAGAGGAGAAATGTAACTTAGCTTAAAATTAGATTGAGATGGCTGAGATAGAGGCTGATACCAATTGTGTAAGCTTGGGACAATGTCATGATCCAAGATCTAACTTTTGTTTGATGAAAGGATAGGAGCACCAAAAAAAGGACACTTCAAGGTCTGGTGTTATAGTCCTAGTCCTACCGCTATTGTCCAAACTAGTCACAAAGGTTTGAGTTTTTTGGGTTTTATTCATTACCTCTTTGTGAGCCTGTCTATGAAATCTTAGATCCTGAATGTTGATAGAGCTTCTTGTAGACTAGATTTAATCTTCAAACCCTAGACCTTCATTATGCTTGAATGAAACTTGAGAAAGATGGGGGGTTAGTGTGTTTAAGATACATTGAATGTGTATCCAAACCCCTTATGTGGTCTTATCTCCTACATACCAATACTTTGAAGAGGGATCAAGCCATATGTAGTTCTCCCACTTGCTGTGTTTTGTGATATAGTGTTATGTAAATGCAAAAATGTTAAACTAGGTGTGCTTAAAGTGGCTAAGGACTAGTGTGGCGATTTGGATATTCTTGTAGATATATTAGATGTTTCTATGCTAATAATAGATATATTTACCTTAGTGGTCTTTCTTGTATTCTTGATTGCTTTTTTAATTTTTGCCAACCCCTTATAAATGAACTTTGAATGGGATTTTATAGATATCTTTTGGTCATGGGTTAAATGCATTCATGCTAGGTTGACATAAAGAAGAAGAGGAATTGAGAGAAAATGGTCATTTGGGATTTTATTGGATAAGAGTGATAGAAATGGGATAACCTAGGGCCTAATGCTATAGTCTAGCCTTAGCACTCCTATCCTATAGGTTTGGGACCTAGGAGATGGACTAAACATGGGAAATGGGGTCTTGCTGAGCAAGAATCACATCTTGAAAGTCTATGGATGATTGGGAATTAAGAAAAAGGTGCCTAGAAGGGTCAAGAGAGCATGCAAGAAGGATCTATGGTTTGGGTGTCATAAGCGACACTCAAGCTACCAATTTTGACATTTTATATGACTACAAGAAGTCATTTTTTTCTTTCTCTCTACACACTAACATAAGTAGTAATTAGTCCCCTCCTCATTATCCTCATCTACAATAATTGAAAAAACATGCCTTGTATCACAAAAAACCATTTTTAGTGACAATATGAAGATATATAATGAGAATAAATTATACATACTGAAAAATATTCTACTTGGCTACACTAGATAAGATACATGGTTAAAGTCATTTGATGATGTCATATTTATAAGTTGCAATGTTGTTGGAACCTAATATGTGTTGATTGGAATTAGAGGTTTGTAACCCTAATCATCCACCCACTCTTATGACTCACACTCATTCCAAATAGAGTCCACACATGTAGAACAAAAACATGACAAGTGTTTCATATGAACAATCTAAGAACTTACATTCAAGCTATGAAATGAGTGAAGATCACTTGAACCCATTAAAGTCATACAATCCTCATACTTTGTTAAGTGTTCTTCCTCTATTAATGAGGAATGTATACAAATAGTATAATTTAGTTGATCAACATGACACATGTTCTCATTACACCATTCAACCATAATTTTTGCATTTGTCAAATGAACGCCCTCTTCAAATTTTAACTCCTCCCTTGCAATAGCTCTTTTTACACATGCTCTAACACCATCATGCTCCTATTTTCTATGGCTAGCCTCGATTAAACTCCAAATGTGTTCTACACTAGTGGAAATGTGCATCCTTCTCAACCAATAAAACATCCATACATTTTGAATTGTTATGTGTAATTGTCTAACCAAATGTAATGTTGATTGAAATTAATGTTCCTCTGACTCAATTATTCATAGAAAATTTAAAAATAACCTTGCACATACTCTGCATAATGTGATCGACCATCACTGATATAAATATGGTACTCCCTTAATATTTTTTTTATTCCTTTGTACTATCAGGTGCATACATGAATGGTATATACATGAATATGGAAACTTACAATGAGTTTTAATATTGTGATTGAATTTCCATTTAGGGTTTGAGTGTGTAATTTTAGTAAAATCAACTATTGAAACAATCAAACCAAGTGGGAATGTATCCTTTCCTATCTTGAAATGTTCATCTAACCATCTAGCCTATGTGTGTGCCTTGTATGCTCATAAACAATCTTCTCCCTAAATTTGACCAAAAATTTGGGAATAAGTATCTTTTTTGTAACAATCTTACACCTTTTATATTCTTTTCCATATTTTACTTCATAAGTCATTGATTTATACTTTATTAAAATAACCAATTCTTCTATAATTGAAATTGTAATCTCCTCATGGATATATTTTTTTAATTTTATCAATCCACCACAAATGCTGCAATTTCCATTTAAACATGTTTTGTTGTAAAAAAATTGTCCATCCGGTCTTTTGCAAAAGATAGTTGGAATAATTTCCCTAGCTAATTTTGGTGGAAATTCAATACCACACTCCTAAAAAATGTTGTTAGTATGAAAAGTAAAATAAATATGGAAACAAACATCATAGTGAATTGAAAATTTAACGTGTTTCCTACAAGTGGTGTGTGTGATTTATTTGTACATAAAAAGGTTTAGCTATCTCAAAATATCATTGACAGATGGAAATTTATGGATGTTTTTCCAAAAATTTAGAGTATAATTTTATTTGATTCATATGCAATAAAAGTTTTGGATGTGGTTCATGGTTATGAGAACCAACTCTTCTTTTCACAACATCTTTTGCATTGGGTGAAACTCTTGTATTATCTTTCCAAAATTGAGTAACTCTAACAATATTGGTTATAGCCTTGTCCTTTCATGGAAGTCTATCAGAGAATGCCCAGAGCTCATTGGTATTTGGTTCATTAAGTCTTTCAAATATTTCAATTTATTTAATTATGTTTTTTATGTTTATATTAAGTGTTAGGCTTGTTTTGTCACTTACTGCATAATTTGTATGTATATGAAAGGCATCATTATAATTTTGTGTGTATGATTTTGGCCTTATAGTACGATATGCATCATGTAGATTTTTAACAATTTAATATTTTCATAATCTATGTTATATGTTATTATTCCTAATGTGTAAATTATAGGTCCCATCTTAATCAATTTTATCAATAAATTAAATAATTGACATCTTTGACTATCATAATCCAAATTATGAAAGAAAGTATCCCAAATTTTTTGAGCCAGTCTTTTTGAATGGTGATCAGACATTTTTTTATGCATTGGTTGTAAAATGTTTTCATTGACTTCAATTAAGTACTTGTCTTTTCTACTCACAATTATTGGAGGTGTTGTTAATGTTGGAATTTGTTGAGAGGGTGTTTCAAAATTGTTATTACTTTCATTGTTTATAGGTGGGATGACATTTTCTTCATTATTTATTTATTCATTATATGTTTCCATAAATTTGTATTGATGGATAATTTTATAATTATTTGTTTCCATCAAATTTTATTCATTCATGAGGGGTGAAGCATCATACATAGACTCATCATTAACAAAAGCAAAAACTTGGAACTTTGAATGTAAACTTCCAACTTTATCTAATTCGTCATTATCAATTTCATTAATATTCATTTCATTATGGTCAATTTCATCATTATTCAATTCATTATGGTTAATTTCATCATTTTGTAATTCATTATTATCAATTGACTCATTATCTATGGCATTTGGTTCATTAAGATTAGGGTTTGTAACTTCTCTACCATAAACTTTTTACATTTGTATCTTATTTTTCTCTCTCAAATCTTCTAATTCCTTTGGTGTTTTGTCTTTTAATATCTTCTTCTTCCTTAAACATGAGCCATCACCCATCAAGGATAATTGATAGATTTTCAAAGGTGGGGTCAAGTACATAGGTACCACAAGTCCCATAGAAATATGTAAAGAATGTTTATGGGGATAGAATTCTTGATTTGGGTTAAAAATACACATTAAAACTAAGATTAGTTTATAATAATAGAAATAACATGATCACATTATTACATAATGTGATCATGTTATTTATTATACTAGTTTATAATTCAACATACATATTGAGAAGTGTATGCTAAGAATAACATGATTGTGTTATTTGTTATACTAGGTTCTACTTCAACATATATATTGAAAAGAATATGCTAATAATAACATGATCATGTTATCAAATAACGTGATCACCTTATTCTTAATACTCAGTTATGGTTAGAAATTAACATTGAGAACTAAGTGTTATATATATTAAAAATATTATGATTACATTAATAAATAACGTGATCACATTATACTTAATATAGATTAGGGATTAAGTAATTTGTGTATAGGGCTTAGGGATTAGGGATTACAATTTATATTTTAGGGATTCAGGATTAGGGATTACAATTTATGTTATAGGGTTTAAGGATTAGGGATATGGGTATGTAGGGTTCAAGTTGAAGGGTGTATATAAGGTCTAATCACTCTATGTAATATGTGAACCTAATTTTTACTACAAATGATGTTAATTGGGACTAAATCGATTGGTAAGTAGGGAAATTTTTTGGTTTACAATTTAGGGTATAATGTTTAGTTCTTAGGTCTAGGGTACACAGGGTCAATCATAGAGATAATTATTAGTATAAATGATGTTAATTTGGGTTAAAATTATTGATTCAAAATTTAAGGAGTTTATATTTATGGTTTAGAGTTTAGGGATTATGAAATTTAAGCATTAGGGCTTGAGGTATAGGTTTTAGGGTATATAAGGTGCAATCATGATGGTGATTGGGGAAAATTAGAGTTGATCAACCCCAAAATCACATTTTATAGTCATGCAATTAGGTTTAAGGGGATCGAAATATCCCTAATTTATTTTAGATGCATAGTTAGATTAGTACTCCAAAGGCTATCTTTTGGTCGTAGGTTTAAAAAAATGCATTTTATGACATCTCATGATAAAATTGGTTATATTGTAAAGCATGTATATTTGTAGTATGTAGTGAGCATTAGGGCATAGGGCTTATAAATTTTGTTTTAGGGATTAGGTATTAGGGCATAGGGTTTAGGTTTAAGGCCCTGTATATAATGTCTAATCATTCTATGCCATGTGAACCTAATTCTTACTAAAAAGGATTTTAATTAGGACTAAATTGATTGGTAAATAGGGAAAGATTATGGTTTATAATTTATGGTATAGTGTTTAGGGTTTATGATGTAGGGCTTAGGTTTTATTATATATGTGGTTTAGGGTATATAGGGTCAATCACAAAGATAATTGAGGATAATTTGAATCACTTGGACCCATTTGTGACTATAGATTGTGTTTTTGGGTTATCATTATACATTGGATATCATCATGTAGATTGAGTGAATTAGTCAAATGGGGCAATCAGTCATGTGATTTAGGCCAAATTAAACCATTTGAACTTAATTCTTAGTTTAAATGATGTTACTTTTGGATAAAATGATTGGTTCAAGGTTTAAATAGTTTATATTTATAGTTTAGAGTTTAGGTATTAGGAAATTTAAGGATTAGGGTTTAGGATATAAGTTTTAGGGTATTTAAGGTATAATCATGAAGGTAATTAGGGAAATTTGAGCTCATTAAACCTATATCTATGAGTAAATAATATGATTTGGAGTTCAATTATCCCCCACATCATCACATATTGATCTAATTAAGTCAATTATGGTTTAATGAGTGATGCAATTTTGACCAAGTTCATCCCTATGAACCTAATTATTACTATATATATAAAGGATGTTAATTGGGGTTAAATTTATTGGTTTAGGGTTTAGGTTATATAATTTAAATGGTTTAGGGTTTAGGGATTATGGATTAGGGTTTAATTTAAATATTATAGGGTTTAGGGTTAAATTTAAATGCTACATGGTATAGGGTTTAAGATATCAGATATAGGTTCCAATCACTAAGGTAATTGAAGAACATTTGAGCTGCTTGTTCACCTATTTATGACAATTACCTTCATGTTTACTTTTTTAATAAAATTAGGGTCAATTATGCCATTTATATGTTGCATTAATGTTATATAATAGATTGAGTAATAAATTTAGTTTAGGGGCTCAATTTTGCCCAGATCATGCCCTTAATTACACAAATTACCTAATTAGATCAATTTATGATAGAATCAATCTTTTCATTTTTACCTAAATCACATCTTACTCTTGAAGGGGTTTAAATTGGCCTTAAATGCCTACTTGATTAAAATAATCAACTAGCCTCATCTTTGGTTAATTAGGTTGAAGGTGCTCAAAATAGCCCCAATTTACTTCAGATGCACAGCTAGATTGGTACTCCAAAGGCTAAGTTTTGGCCATATGTTTAAAAAGTGCATTTTATGACATCTGATGATAAAATAAATTATATCATAAGTTATGTATGTTTGTGGCATACATTGGGCATTAGGGCATAAGGCTTATAATTTATGTTTTAGGGATTAGGGATTAGGGCATAGGGTTTAGGTTTAAGGACCTATATATAATGTCTAATCTCTCGATTCCATGTTTAAACCTAATTATTACTAAAAAGGAAGTTAATTAGGACTAAATCAATTGGTAAATATGGATAGTTTATGGTTTATAATTTAGGGTATAGTGTTTAGGGTTTATGATTTAGGGATAAGGTTTTAATGCATATGTGGTTTAGGGTACATAAGGTCAATCCTAAGGATAATTGAGGATAATTTGAATCACTTGGACCCATTTGTGACTCTATAATGAATTTTTAGGTTGTCATTATACCCCATTTCATCATGAAAATTGAGTGAATTAGTCAAATGGGCCAATTAGTCATGTGATTTAGGCCAAACTAAGCCTTGAAAACTTAATTCTTAGTCTAAATGATGTTAATTTTGGCTAAAATGATTGGTTAAAGGTTTAAAGAGTTTATATTTATGGTTTATATTTTAGGGATTAGGTCTTATGGTATAGGTTTTAGGGTATATAAGGTATAATCATTATGATGATTGGGGTAAATTTGAGCTCCTTAAACCTAGATCTTGTTATAGGTATAATCACTAAGAGGGGGGTGAATCAATGATGCAAGAAAATAAACTTCAATTCTCATCCTTCAAACTCTTAACCATTCAACATAAGCATTCATGAAGCATATAAACCATTCATTGTAATGACTAAAGACAAAATGAAAGATCAAAGCATATAACACATGAATTATTTAGGAAACACTCAAGAGGTATCATACCTACTCTCAATCCAAAAAACACATGGACTATATTCCTATAATAGATCATAAACAAGAGACTTTAGTGAAGAACACACTTCACAAGGAGCAATAACCCCTAAGCATGGGTAAGCACCCACTTGCCCTAGATGTTGAGCACCCACATAACACCTTATAATATCAACACCTCTAAAACTTTGATTGCCTTCCAATATTATTAATAAATAGTGAATAACAACTCTCTTCAACCCTTCACACTTTTTTAATCCTTCACACATAAGCAATGCATCCAAAATAACCTTTTGGATCACTCTACACCTTTTCACTCATTCTCAATCATCAATCCTAAAAAACATAAATAAAACATTATAAACATGACCACTAGGTCACACACATATCCCTTAAATTGATTTACTCTTAAATCCATCCATCAAGCTTACTCACACTTCTCTTTTCTTTGCACATCCACTCTAGAAACCTTCATATTTGATTTTGTTCTTTATAGAGTCTACATGATCACCACCTTCTTGGTCAGCCACAAGACATTACTTAATCCTTAAGATTTCTATCCCACTTATAAAAATATAAAAACCACCTTTATAGGTTGACCATATATTTTATATATCACCCTTAAGCAACAATACCTTTCAATTAGGCCTAAGTAGCCCTTTTAGGTTCATGGAGACCTATTCATCCTTTTAACACTTCATCAAGAAAAAATAGAAACACAATACCAATTAAAATCACATAGGTCCACACCACATGAACTCTAAGACATCTTCAAATAATTACATTCATCACTACACACATCTGCATATGCAAAACCTATCAATCATTTTCCTTGTACATCAAAACATCATGAATGAACAAACATTCAACTTCCAAACAATGGTGCATACTAAATATGGATTGTTCAAACCTAAAAAATCTATATATATGATCCTTAGGGAGTTTAAAATATTTTCTAATAGATAATTCACTATGAAACATCCAAACACCATCAAGAAATACTCAAACATCCTTCTCATGTCACTTTCAGAATAAATTCAAACCCTCAGTAAACTTTGAACCATATTAAATTTAATTATATGACCATTGAAACCTCCAAATTAATTTTCTTGGATTTCCTTTGAAGTTCTTTACCACTTTTATTTTTACTCCATCATTGAATTCATCCATCATTAAAATATATAGGCAAAACATTATAGATTGGTTTTCCTTTGTAAATTCAAATATTTGAGTTTCAATGGTCACTAAAAAATGCAAAATTTGACTAAAGTATGGAAAATGATGAAATCAACCTATGAGAGCAAATTTTCACCATCATAAATTTTGATATACCTCATGTCAAGGTCTAAAATTTAAAATACATGTTATAGGCACAAAATTGAATATACCATGTGACCACTTTCTTTTGACACCTTAACATGTGTTAATGTTGACATCGTCAATCTACTTAATCAAAAAAATCTGCTAAGGTGACCAAAATTACATAGACCTTAATAAGACTACTTAGATGGATTTATTTCACTTTAAAAATTACACCAAGCACTCCTTACACCCCATATGACCCCTCAAACATGGTCAACACATCATCAACATCCATCATCTTACCTAACCAAGCAAACACTATAAGGTCTATGCATAATCACTAAGGCACACTTTGGCATTAACCTACTAGCATACCTGACACCTCATAAACACTCTTGGCCACTAGACATAATTGACAATACATCAACAATATTCCCCTTTTTCATTGATGTCAACACTTGTAAACACCAATTCAAAGCTATGTACATACTCTTTCTCCCTCTACAAATATGTTTCCCCCTTTGACATAATGACAAAGTGGGCTTACCTGCTGATCTTGAGGACTTGTAAATGTTTTCAAATCCAAAAAATAAGGTACCTCCTCTGAGAGATGATATAAACTCCCCCTATCACTGTGCATCCCATTTCTTACCATGACTACCTCAAACTTACTTATTGACAACACTCTTCTTTGACCATGCATTGTTATATGAAGAAGTAATTAATAATATAAATAAAATGGAAGTGATAACACCTTAATAACATTAATAGTAACTCCCCCTAAGTAACCTAAACTTAGGCACCCCTTGATCACATTTAGACCATCTCTAACCATGATGAAACTTCATAGTTGCCTTCAAATTTTCTCTCACAAGCCAACTCCATGATCACCAATAGATTTTCAAGCCATTCTTAAAACATGAAAGATGATCAAAATAGACTAAAAATATCATATGAGAACAATCATACCTTGGTATTTTGGAGAAAATGAAAAAAAAATCCATTTGAATAACCTAGCCTTGTTTAGAGACCTAGTAGCCCTACCTGAACCTTATAGAGCACATAAATTTATATGTAGATACTTTAATTAATTTAAATTCCATATCTAATGCACACTAATATTCCCCCTCATTCATACCAATTTTTATCATCCAACTCTTCCTCTACACCATAGCTCCTTAACAAACTGACCTACCAATTAACCCTCTATTTTCACAAATGGTCAACCATATAACAAACCATACACTTATAAATGATTGTAAAGTAATTTTTTAGCACCCATTTGTCCATTTCAATATATTAAGCATCCTTAGACCTCAAAACCTTTGGGAAGATCATTAACCCACATGGGCTAAAACACTAGGGCATCAAAGAGAAATGTGGTCAACTTACCATCTTCCATTGAACTCTAGCTCCTAAAAATTATCTCACACTTGGATGTCATTAATAAACACCACTATAATAATTATTGAGGTTTGAATCCTGGGGGAACCCATAAAACCATGAACATGGTTTTTTTCCTACTAGCCCTTAAGTAGAGATTATCATAACTGATAGCCATCAAAATTATTCAAATTGCCCCCAACAGGCCTTAAAATAATTAAACCACTTAGAAAACACCTTTATGAGGTGAAAACACATTTATATGCCACAAATTCACCTTGAATACTCACCAATCTTCATTTGACACCTGGAAAGCTCATGATTGTGCCTACAGACACTTTGTATACCCCTATCACTATGACAAAACACCTTCAGCTGATCATGTGATCAATATCAGACCTTTAAGACACCTTTTGAATTTGGACACATCAAATCCAATTGGCCTCAACCCTTGGTTAGCTTCATAGATCTCAAAAACACTAATTTTGCATGATGAGCTCTCACTAGGTAGTGAACACTGAGCAAAATGGTCAAACTAAACAAATCATCATGAATGGTTCTTTTGACCAACTTCACACATCTCAACCAATGTAATACACTTGGGCAAGTCTTGTCCACACTCCAAATCAATCTTTCCTTCATTCTTCATGATTTGACCAACTAAACCAAGATACAAAGATTGACTAAAACTTGTGTTTAGGACCAATGTCCTTGAATAGATTTATTGAAGCTTTTCATCACTAACCACTGGAGAAATCTCATAAACTTATTGTTCCCCCTTAAACAATGACCTTATATTGATTTATAAAAAATAGGATGACTCCCAAGCTTTGTCTTAGATATTAAAACGTTGCTTTTGTTAATGGTTTAGTCATAATATCTACAAGTTATTCTTTTGTAGGCACATACTATAACTTAACACTTTGATTACTCACTTGTTCTCTCAATAAATGATATCTAATAGGAATGTGATTAGTTTTTAGTATAAAATAGGATTATTTGAGATATTAATTATACTAGTATTTTCACAATAGATAGGATAAGGTCCATTTTGTCTTACCTTATAATCTTCCAAGGCTTGTTTCATCCATATTACTTGAGTGCAAAAGGAAATAATAACTATATACTCAACTTCTAAAGTTGATAGGGATATAGAGGCTTGTTTATTACTTATCCAAGGCACCAAGCATCCACCCATTAAGAAAACATCACCACTGGTACTCCTTATATCATCCATACACCCTACCCAATCTACATCAGTGTATGTCCTTAAAGTGAACTCTTTGCTTCTAGGGTACCATAAAACACATTCTATGGTACCCTTGAGATACTTCAAGATCTTTTTGACTGATTTCAAGTGAGACTCTATAGGATTAGCTTGAAACCTAACTAAAAGGCCTACTTCTGGCATGATATCAAGCTTAGAAGTAGTAGAGTACCAAAAAAATTTAATCATGAACCTAGACAAGGTTTGATCAACCTTTTATAAGTCATCTTGTTTACTTAACTTACATCACATGATCATTGGAGTAATAATTGGCTTACAATCCATCATGTCAAAGTTATTTAGCATATCCTTGATGTATTTTGCATGTAAAATGAATATCCCTACATCAATTTGATTAATCTACAATCCTAAAAAGAAAGAAATTTATCCCAATATTGGCATTTCAAACTCAATCTTCATAAAAATTTTAAACTCTCTACTCATGTTGTCATTATCATATCCAAAAACTATGTCATCAACAGAGACTACCACTAGTAATTAATGATTGCCCTCTATCTTAATGTATAAAGTATTGTCAAATACCCCTCTTTTAAAGCCTTGGCTCAATAGATACTTATCTAACATGTCATACCAAGCTCTATGAGCTTGTTTAAGACCATATAAAGCCTTCTTTAATTTATAAACATGGTCTTGATTACTTATCATGTAAAAACCTTTAGGTAGCTCAATATAGATTTCTTCATCTAATTTTCCATTCAAAAATGTAGATTTCACATCCATCTAGTAAAATTTAAAACCTTTGAAGATTGCATATGACAACAAGAGTCTAATTGCTTTCATTCTTTCCATAAGAGAAAAGGTCTCACCAAATTCTATCCCTTCAACTTGAGCATATCCTTTACACACCAGTCTAGCCTTATTTCTTTTGACCTATCCTTTCTCATTTGTCTTTTTTTTTAATGCCCACTTAGTTCCTATCACATTTTTGTCTTTTAGCTTAGGTACCAAATCCCATGTTTCATTATTTACTATTTTATTAAGTTCCTCATCCATTACACATGTCCAATTTTCATCTTTGTTAGCTTCCACGAATGTTTTGGGTTCAAACATGGATAACAAAGTTATGTCTCATTGATTCTGATTGATCAATATTCTCCTTCTAGTCTACAAACTTGCATTCACATCTCCAATTACCTTGGAAATTATATTATCCTTATGTATTCTCTTAGATAGAGCTTTAGTGTCTTATATAAACTTTATTATTTATCATATGATTGATTAGATGTGCCTTCATTATTTGAATTAGGGTTATTTGTAGTGTCATTTATCTGCAAGTTAGGCTTCTTGATTTCACCTACCTCTTTAACTCTCACTAAACCTAAATTGTGTTTTTTGAGAGAGATAAACTTGCTCTTATCTCCTATCATATGACTTGAGCATCCACCGTCTATGTACCATTTCTTATTTTCATCCTCTTGAGTATGAAAGGTAGTTTGGACAAACATTGACTCTTCCTTTGGTGCACTACCTAAATTCTGCTTCTTTTTTTCTTCAATCTTGGATTTGTCTTCCTTAAACCATTTGATGGTATCAATGACTAGTATGTCCTTTTTCTAATATGCCCTCTTATAGTACTTGGATATATGTCCCTATTAGTTGTATTTTTAGCATAGAACCTCATTCTTGTTCTTTGAAGAGAAAGTATAGTCCCTATATCTATGAGCATATTGATTACAAGTGTAATAGTGCCCATTGAAGACATAACTATAGTTGTTCATATTATACATTCCTTTTACTTGATCATCAATGACCTAAGAAGATTCATCTTTAAATTCTTTGGTAGAGCTAGGACCATAGTTGTCTTTAGACAAAAGCATGTGTGTGTGTGTGTGTGTGTGTGTGTGTGTGTGTGTGTGTGTGTGTGTGTGTGTGTGTGTGTGTGTGTGTGTGTGTGTGTGTGTGTGTGTGTGTGTGTGTGTGATAGCTTACCTTCTAAATTATTCATTCTTTGATTCAACCCTTTATCAATCATGTCCTAAAAAATCTTGATTGTTGCTTCTAGTTTATCTATTTGTGTCTTCACACCATCAATGCTTGAAATAATCCCATAACATATTAAGGAAGTTAGATCTAAATTTTTACTTCCTTTCTTATTCTTCAATCTTTCATTCTTTTCCTCTAGATTTTTGATCTCTGATAAATCATATACTAGCTCACCTTGAAGATATGTCTCAAACTCTTTATCATTCATTATGCCTTTGATAACCTTCAAGTGGTTAAACTTGAAAATAAGGTATATATTTGATACCAATTAGTAGATGTACAATCATTGAGATGGTGGGTTGTGAATCAATGATGTAAGAAAATCAACTTCACTTCCAATCCTTCAAACTCTTAACCATTCAACATAAGCATTCATAAAGCATATAAACCATTCATTGCAATGAACAAAGAAAAACATGCAAGATCAAAGCACATAACACATGAATTATGTGGAAAACCCTCATGGGGGATAAAAACCACTCTCAAGCCTAAAAAAACATGGACTATAATCCTATTATATATCACAAACAAGAGACTTTAGTGAAGCACCCACATCACAAGGAGTACCAACCCCTAAGTATGGACAAGCACCCACTTGTCCTAGATGTTGAGTACCCACATAGAACCTTATGATATCAACACCTCCATAACTTGTACTTCCTTCCAATTTATGGAGAAATAGTGAATAACAACTCTCTTCAACCCTTCACACTTTCTCAATCCTTCACACATAATAAATGCATCTAAAATAACCTTTTAGATCACTCTACACCTTTTCAATCATTCTCAGTTATCAACCCTAAAAAATACTATTATAATGTCATAAACATGAAAAATACGTCACACATTTATCCCTCACACTACTTTTCTCTTCAATCTATCCACCAAGCTTACTCACACTTCTCTTTTCTTCGCACATCCACTCTAGAAACCTTCATTTTTGATTTTTTTTTCTTTATAGATTATACATGATCACCACCTTCTTGGTTGGCCATAAGACATTACTTAACCCTTAATTATTCTATCTTACTTATAAAAATATCAATACCACCTTCATAGTTCAACCATAGCTTTGATAGATCACCTTTAAGTAGCAACACCTTTCAATTAGGCCTAAGTAGTCATTCTTTTAACACTTCATTGAGAAAAATAGAAACACAAGACCACTTTAAATCACATATGTCCATGAAACATGACCCTTAAGACATTATCAAGTGATTAAATTCATAACTACACACCTCTACATATGCAAAACCTATCAATCATTTGACTTTTATATGAAAACATCATGAATGAACAAATAGTCAACTTCTAAGTAATGATTCATACTGAATATCGATTGTTCAAACCTCCAAAATCCATATATTTAATATTAAAGGATTATATAACATTTTAAAATAGATAATTCACTATGAAACATCCAAAAACCATCAATAAAAACTCAAACATCCTTCTTGGGTCACTTGTAGAAGAAATTCAAACCCTTAGTCAACTTTGAACCATAATAAATGCAATTATACAATTAGTCAAACCTCCAAATCAATTTTCCTAGATTTCCCTTGAAGTTATATACAACTTTTATTTTTTATCCATCATCAAATTAATCCATAGTCATAATTTATAGGTAAAACATTGTAGACTAGTTGTCCTTTGTAAATTCAAATATTTGAATTCCAATGGTCACTAAAAAATGCAAATTTGACTATGAAAAATGATGAAATCAGCTTGGGAGATTAAATTTTCACTATAATAAATTTTAATATACATCATTTCAAGGTCTAAATTTTTTTTAAATATGTTCTAATCACAAAATTAAATAGACCCATGTGACCACTTTCTTCTGACACCTTCACATATGTTAATGTTAACGTCATCAATTTGCTTACTTAGGAAACTCTGCCAAAGATGACTAGGATAACCTAGACCTTTAGAAGATTACTTAGATGGAGGGATTTCACTTATAAAATTACACCAATTACTCCTTACACCCCATATTACCCCTCAAACATGGTCAACACATCATCAACATCCATATCTTACCTAACCAAGCAAACACTACAAGGTCCATGCATGATCACTAAGGCACACTTTGTCATTGACCTACTAGCATATTTAATACCTCATGAACACTATTAGACACCTTGGAGACATCATTGACAATACCTGAACATATCTATGAGTAAATAATGTGATTTTTGGATTAATTATCCCCCACATCATCATAGATTAAGCCTATGAAGTCAATTATGGTAATGAATGATGTGATTTTGACCAAGTTCATCCCTATGAACCTAATTCTTATTATATATAAAGGATGTTAATTGGGGATAAATTTATTATTTTAGGGTCTATAATTTAAAGGGTATGGGGTTTAAGTAATATTAATTAGGGTTTAGGTAAATGGTATAGGGTTTAGGGTTTAAGTTAAATGGTATAGGGTTTAGGGTTTAAGTTAAATGGTATAGGGTTTAGGGTTTAATATATCAGATATAGGGTCCAATCACTAAGGTAATTGAAGAAAATGCGAGCTTCTTGTTCACTTATTTGTGACAATTACCTGAACATGTTTGAATTTTTAATAAAATTAGGGTTAGTTAAGCCATACATGTTGCATACATGTTTTACAATTGATTGAGCCATAAATTTGGTTTAGGGAATCAATTTTACCCAAATCATGCCCCTAATTACACAATTTAACTAATTAGATCAATTCATGATAAAATTAAAATTTTAATTTTGCCTCAAATCATATATTGCTCTTTAAGGGGTTCTAATTGGCCTCAAATGGCTCTTGTATTAAATGAATCAACTCTTTGGTTAATTATATATGACATGACATGAGGTTTAATTTCACTCCAAATCACATTGAATATATAATTTAAAATATGTTCACATGGCTCATCTTGACCCTAATTACCTCCATAATTAAACTAATCAATATTTGCATTCATTAGTTGATGATTTCAAGTTTATTAAGCTCAAAACCACATTCTATACATGTAGAACTTGCATATAAATAAATTATGTTTCTTTGCTTCAACCAAGCCAATGAAATTAGAGATAATCAACCCCCAAATCACATTGTATAGTCATGTAATTAGGTTGAAGGGGATAAAAATATCCCTAATTTAATTTAAATGCATAACTAGATTGGTACTCCAAAGGCTAAGGTTTGGCCATAGGTTTAAAAAATGTATTTTATGACCTATCATGATAAAATAAGTTATATCATAAGTTATGTATGTTTGCAGCATGTATGTTTATGACATCTCTGAACTTGACAAAAGATAATTTATTATATGCAAAATAGGGTACTACTGCATTGATATACCTTGAAAATAGATCCTTATATAAATTTAGTTACTGAATCAAAAAATATTATCAGAGAATCATACAATACTAAAAAGTTTTTAAAAGTTTTTTACAAGTTCCAAACATCACCAATTATCCATAAAAACTAGCGCGGTCTTATTTAATCAAATTCAACCTCTTTTAAGACTATATATACTCTTGACATAAAATACAATGACCCTTGATTTTTTTTTGGTTCCAAAACACCATTTAAATCTTTTGAAGACTATAAATTCATTTTCAAATACCAACTTTCAAATAACTAATCCTTAAACATTTATAATATCATTAAACTCTCTTTCAAACCTAGTACTCTAGGTCCATTAGTACTCAGTCAGAGGATCCTTGTACTCCAATTGATCTTTGGATAATATAATTTATTTAATCATGTATAAAAGGAAATATAAATCAAATTTACCAAATTATGAGTTATTTATATCAATGGATCACCAAAACCAACTTTTGACTTCTTGACCTTGTCTAAGATGAACTAGGATTGTCTGCATTTTAAGGAAGATTAGACTCATGTCAAATGAACAATAAATTGATTCATAGGTTAATAAAACTCCAATTATCATTCAAGGATATCAAATCATAACAATAACATTAGTCTCAACAACAATCTTAATCAACCAAACGTTGATCTTAAGACTATTAGGCCTAATGGCTCCTTTAGTAGGTCAAAATGCAAATTTGGGTTTTAAGGTGTTGTGAATATATAATGCAATCACATTAATAACATAGTTAATAATGTGATTGAATTAATACCAGGATCATGTTATTAATGTGATCATGTTATTTTAATTTGAATTCAATTCCCACACTTTTTGGCTCTATAATGGCTTAGATTCCCCAACCAAAGGCTTAGATTGTCAATGTATAGCTGAGTTTTGAGAGTTATAATAAAAATTAAAAAATTCAAATTTGATTTCTAAAGACACTAAGAATTTCAATGCAAAAATTCAAAAACTTAATAATATCACGATGCGCACTCTCTCCTTTTTCCAAAAATATGTTTTTTATAATTTTTGTATTAATTTAAGGTTTTAAACTATGTTGATTTCTAACTATACCTTTTTTAGGCCATTACATGTCACAAACATACATGCCTATACATGTTCATGTAATTTGTCTTTCATTGATCCAAGTGAAAAACAAGTTATATGGTCACAAATGAAGCCTAATTCTACACACATTAAAAACAATGATTTTCATTTTTTTAGGTAGTTAGGTGCATCACACAGATGGTTACCCATTTTTTTTATCAATTTTTAGGATCTATTTACTTTAAAAAATCATAAAAAGGTATTCATTTAAAAAATTAAAAAAAAATATAGGTCACAAACTAGTATATGGTCACAAACTAGGCCTAAATCTACACACACTAAAAAAATTGATTTTCATTTTTTTAAGGTAGTTAGGTGCATCACACAGATGGTTACCCATTTTTTTATCAATTTTCAAGATCTATTTAATTTAAAAAATCATAAAAAGGTATTCATTTAAAAAATATAAAAAAATATAGGTCACAAACTAGATCTTATCTAAATTTTCCCCAAGGGGGTTCAAATAATATTAAACTCTTCTAAAAAATGGTGCGTCACACGGCCATCTATCTACTCTATTTTCTAGTAAAATAATTCTTCCTCTTAAAATTTTATATGTTTGACCTAGTTATACTTAACCATTTTTAAAAACATTTAGAGTTTTGGAAACTAGACTTGAAATTACACATTTCATGTTCTTACACCATCTTCAAACTTGAAGTTTATATATGTCAAATTATCTATAGAAGTTCATATTTTTGAAATTTTAGGAAAATCACGTCTATGGGTAGGCCACTTTTTTTTCCCCCAACTTTGTGCACTTACCCTATTCACAAACATATATAGATAAATAAAACTCATGAAGGTGTGCTCGAGGATCCCCATGACTATAAAATAGATTGAAATCTAAAATAATCAATTCATTAGAAAAATATATGTCTAAAATGTCCTTTTAAATAGGATTAGAATACACAAGATTATCTTGAAGGTTAGCTTCATATGTATATTGATATAGGGATAAATTATGCACTTGCCTCTATAAGTCTCATATAGTATGCATCATGGTGAGTGCTTTATGTGTATAAATTATTGTATTCTTAATATTTTTTTACTAGGGTTGATCCTTACCATTGATAATGGGTGTAGACATGTTAATTTTCAAAGGCATTAGATTTGAACATTTAACACAAAGCATAAATTTATTAGGATTACAATTACACAACATTTGGATGTTATTATTAAAATATTTGTATTCAATAATTTTTTGGCTTTGCCTAATAATTCATGCACAAAATCATGGTTTGAAATAATTATCTCTGAAATATTGAACATCACAATCATGAATCCTTTTATTTATTTTTAAATGTGGCATTCTATAATTTAGCATCTATGAAAGACATAAAAACTTCACCTATTTCTAAAAAATATTTGAATGAATAATGTTGAGTAATAAATACTTATATGTTATTAGGGATTTAATAGATGAAATGGATAAGAAAAACTTGGAGTGAAAATCTAAAAATATATTTTTAAATGATTGATCAAACCCTAATAGGATGCAGGTTTGTAAAACCATAGGTTTTCTACAAACAATGATTTAACCTTAGGTTAATTTGTCATAACATAAGTACCTAAGTATAAATGCGGTATTAGAAGAGAAAACATAGAAATAATTTAGATCTAAAATTGATCTGAAATCAACCATGAAAGTGTAGGAAAAGAGGGTTGTATGAAACCCTAAGTTGAGTGATTGAAAGAGTCAGGGTTCACATATTTAACCTAATTATAGTTTTTACACAAATAGGTATAAATTATTAAATATATATAATCATATACAACTAAAATATATAATTCATATGTATCTAAGAGGTTAAATAATTTAAATAAGTGCAAGTGTCACAAATGAAATATAAATTTGTTTTATTAATTTTGGGAATTAATGGGTTTAATTATTAAATAATAAATGGGTCTAAGCAATGTAAATTAGTGAATAATATACTATAATTAACCTATTGATTTGTGAAAATAGATAGTATTTTTGCCTTTTCTATATATAGCAAAAAGTGAGAGAAAATAAAACTTAGCATATTCTTATTGATCTAGATTGAGATAGGGTCTGATACTAGAGGAGCAAGACTAGAAAATAGGCTGGAATAGGTTCCTGAAGTTTGTTTCTAGGTTGGATAGGAGCATCAAAAGTGGACACCCTGTTGTCTAGTGTTGTAGTCCTATTTTAGCACTATTGTCTTGAAGTTGAAAGCTTTTTGGGTTCTATTCGATATGCTTATGTTACCTTTTCTATGAATTTTTAAAGCCTAAAAGCCTACATAGCTAATTGTGCATCTGATTTAGTCTCCAACACTCTTAAGATCTCTTTATTCTTGAACTTGAAAGGAAACTTAGGAAAGAGAGAGAAGGGGTTAGTGTGTAAAGGATACACTAGATGTACTTCACACCCTATATGTGGGCATGTTGCCTACATACCAATAATATAGAGAGGGATCACGCTAATGTAGTTCTCCCATTAAAGTGCTTGGTGTAATTGTGTGTGATGTATGCAACTAGATGATAAACTAGATGTACTTTGGATGACTAGGGACTAGTATGAGTGCTTGAATGGGCTTAAAATGATTTTAAAATGCTATATGCAGAGAATAGGGAAGAGTGCTTGAGTGTACTTTCTTGTACTCTTGCTTATTTTGTAAATGAGTGTCAACCCCTCTACATGGACTTTGAATGGCCTTTTATAGGGTAATTAATGTTCATGGGTTAAATGAACTTGTATTAGGCTAACAAAGAAAAAGATAAGGATTCGATAAAATTTGACTATTAGAGGTAAAAATGTACTTATACAATAGTGCCAAAAATAGGACACCCTAGGTTCCAGTGCTCCTATCCAATTTGGGTGTTATTGTCCTAAGGGGATAAGACCTGGGGGATAGATCTGAGCCTAAAAGGGTTGCCTAGGTTTCAAAGAGCTAAGTCTAGAAGGCTACAGATGACTATGAATCAATGAAAGAATAGCCTAGAAGGGTTATGTGAGTAATAAGGAAGACCTATGGGTTGGGTGTCATTATCCATGCCTAAGTCATCCAATTTCACATTTTATATGACTACAAAATCAAAGCAGTGTCATTGACAAGATGTTAAGAAACCATCACAACTTAAATTTTATATAAATTTTAGTGTGTATTCTGATTATGTGGACTACATTGGACCTTATATTAATTATTTTGTCCCTACACACTAATCTAAGATATACTCATACCTATACAGGTTTGTTCTCTATAATCATGACTACAATAAGCTTGATTGCTTTAGTTTTGTCCCTATGCCATCAGATATTGCAAGGTGTGTTTGTGTAAGTTTTTACACTCTATATTTTCTTGTGGTTATGCAATGTTTTACAATTAAATTACTTAAATATAAATGTATAAGATAATAATATTGAACATATACTAATCCACTTCAAGGGGGAAACCTCCAAAATTTTAAAATAAGAATATAATTCAAAATATGATGATTTGGAAGAGCCACACTCATCTTTATATATAGACTTAACTAGTATGATCACACCTCTTCGCCCACACCTATTTATCCTAACTAGGTGGGCTTAAAGCAACAACTAACTAGTGAATGAAAAAAAATGACTAGTGTGCAATAGGTCAGCCCACCCATATCTTGATACAATTTATAGGCTAAGGGCTTAGCATGCCCCCTTCATACCAATGTTTTACATAGTGGTGATAATAATTTTATCCTTTAGTATGAATTATTAATTATCCCATGTCATATCTTATCTCAATAATTTCTACCACTTGATAAGAGACTCGATGATCGCCCTCATTTACAACCTCTTAAATCAAGTTGGGAAAATATATTTAGTTTCAAGAAAATTATTGCTTGTTCACTAAGTTTTGGTAATTCTATATAGATTGGAATCTTATGGCCAAAATAAAAATCATAAACTTATGGGTTTACATTTTTTTATTTATGAATCTAATTTGGAGGGTGTACCTAGATTGATTGAAATTATGGTTTTACCATCGAGGAAGATGTGTTGGATGGTGATTGTCTAAAACCTTTTTTGGTTTTGGTCTTTAGCTAGATAAGGGTTAAGGGTTTAGAATATCCTAATAAAATGGATGAAAAAACTTTTATAAAGCAGGCCAATTAAATTAATTTAGATAACACAATATACTAAATCTAAAAAAATACCAAATATAGAAAGTAAAATGCCAATTGATATTTTGATAATTAAAACATAAATATGAGAAAATACTTAGCTAATTTTTATGTGTAGGCATATCTGAGATGTATAAGTGTATAAATAGGAATACTAATGCTTAGGACACCATCATCAAATTTTTTAAATATTATTTCTAGAGGCCTAAACAAGACTATCAACCTGTGGACAGTAGTGTTGATGTTTATGTCTATAGCTCAATGATTTTATCCTATATATAATATTCACTATATTTAGAATCAACCCCATAAACCTATTAATGTTTTATGTTGCCTTTGTATTTATATATTTTTATCTATGCATAGGTTGTGTATGATTGTAAATAGCTCAAACCCTAGCCTTTCACCTTAGGTCATGTCACTTTGCCAAAAATGGTCTAGTGGGCTCGTGAAGTTAAGCTGATCTAAAGGACCCCTTTGTCAATGAGCATTACCTACATATCCAATACTCTAATTAATTCTTCAAACATATATATTTATCCCCTAAGTGTGAGTTTGTGTGTGCACAAGGGTACAATATGCTATATGAAAGGGTATGCAATGATCTAGCTTGTAACTTGACAAATATTTCTCATGGGTTGTTCTTTGAATGCCTTAGGCATGTAATATGATTGTTCCTATGATTGGCATATAAATTGATAATAATAAGGAAGTATAACTTGGTTTTAAAATAGATTTAATGAGCTTGAATAGGTATTTTCTTGGTATTTTCTAAATGAATAATGAGTAGTAGTTTATTTGTATTTATAATAGACCTTTTGAAAATATCTCACGAAGGGTTAAATATGACAAATAAGCCAATCCACATGTTTAAAAATATTTTCAATTTAGATGAATTTTGAGGTATAGACACTAGATAAAGAATATGGACACTAGCATCAATGCTAATGTCCCTATGCAAATGGTAGTTTATAGTAGGGTAGAAAACTAATGATGGTTTATAACTAACAGTGAAGGATATATGTATACATCTAAAATTCACCACTTAGTCAATCACTACTAATTACATCGTCATTCTATAATAATACTCTTATTAATCAATTTTATGTCATTATCCTAATATATCAATTATATCCCCTTAACATTTTCCTCCACTAGCTCAACATTATTCGTATTACATTACGCTTAGCATCAATTAAACCCTCTATTATCACCCTTTTAACATATTATTTAACCTATAAGTAATATCTTAAAATATTTTATGAATTTAAAATTCTCACCACCTACCTTCACCTACCCCCACTAACACTCCTACAAATCACATCACTAATCTAAATCTAATCTTCATTTATTAGCCTAACCTCCTTCTAGAATTTTTTAACACCTTTCCTCCTTGAGGCCCTCACCACCTTCTCTATAATACTCCATCAAATTTTCAATTTCATAATCCAACTACCCAATATTCTCCTCCATTCCTAGCCGGTGATTTTCATCTCACATGTTTGAATCCTAACCCTCCATCCCATTCATCAACATCTATAATTTATGAAGCTACATCCCCATGTAAACTATTTTTGGAATCTATTGAATATTTGAGTATTTATACATTGTAGTGTTTTCCAACTCTTGAGAAGTCCATAGGAATAAAATAACCAAACATCAATAATCCATCAAACATTTATGTTAAATCTTCTCCAACAAAGAAGGGGTCATTTAAAATTTAAGCAAGGTATAATTCATTTTATTTTTCATGGATTTGATTGCTCTTTTTCTTAGCCCAATATAATTTTTTTTGGTATTGAATTATATTAGAATATTTGATTAAAATATTTCACTTTTTAGGACATATATCTCTAATTATTATTACACACATTCTTGGTGACCATAGTGGGAGAAATCCCTTTAACCATTGCTTGTTAGGTCCCCTAAATTCTTCTGGCAAGCTTACAGGTTCTTTAAAACTTGAATTGGTGTCCAAAATCCTCTAATTTTTGGGAAATTTTCATGCCTAAACTCATAGTGGATTTTATTTTCAAAATAGCATCTTCACTTTAAAAAATAGTGGAATCACTCTATACAATAGTGGATTCATCATAGTCATCAATGGCTTTGCTTAATATCACTATTCATATTACTTAACCATTGAATAAACTTGATAGTCTATGCTCATGGTTTTGATTATTTTATGTGACTATAGTAAAGTTTTCATTCATGAATTATTGATTTTGTTTAATTATTAGTGGTTTTGACATTATTTGTAACAATTATGAATTGTTTAACCTATTTTGTGCAGATAGTGAAGTCGTCACTATGTAATAGTGACTTTGATCATGAAATCAATGGCTTCATGCAACATGTTATTAGCTTTGATCCATTTCAATTTTCTATTTATTTTGTATTCTTAGTGACTTTGATTAAATTTATAGTGACTTCATGATCATAACTAGCAGTTTTATGACTAATATTAATGATTTTGTGTCTTAACATGTTGTGGTAGATGTGTACTATGTAGTAGTGGTTTTACCCTATGGATCATTGAATTTGACCTATGTAATATTGTTTTTTATTTCTAACATTTTATTTTTGAGGTTACCGATCAATATTGAAAATCAAAGAAATCAGCAACCAAACCCTCATAAATAATTTTTGCTCATAGTCACATTTTAATTGGGTTAATCAATTAATATTTTTTTTGTGACCTAATTATGTGTGATATTCCCTTGCACTCATAGGGAAACCTTAGGGATCAAAATCAATTGAAGTTATCATGTCTATGCTTAAAATATTATATATATATATATATATATATATATATATATATATATATATATATATATATATATATATATATATATATATATATATATATCCTTTGTGTGTGTGTGTGCTTTAGCCAAGGTAAGGTTTTGGATGCTCTCCCCTTCCACCTATAGGTTTTGGATGATCTCCTCTTATATATATGTATAATCCATCATGCATAAAATCCATTTTCTATAGTCTAAGGTGTTACTTCATGAGCAGGGTGCCACTAATCCATTTTGTGCCTTGGGTTCCCATGTTCTTTTACATACATATTTGGCACAACATATAGCAGCAATTCATTTGTCATCTAGATTTGTGGCACCCAAACTTACTATGTATGATATTAATGGTGACCTAGAGCATTATCTATGTGCTTTTCATGTAACATGTTTGGACTATGTATCCAATTATTGGCTCCTCACCAAGTTGGTCACTCAAATTTTAAAAGACTATGCATTACAATGGTTCTATGATCTTCCTAATTAGTCCATCACAACATTTAATCCATTCATAGATGTGTGTTTGGCACACTTTTTAATCAATATCAATAACAATTTTTCATATTCTCAAGTTTCACAACTCAAGGAAAAATATGATGAGCCAATATTTGAATATGTCTTGCGATATAAAACTATATTAGTAAAGATGACTAGATCCATGAAAAATAGAGAGCTCTAAGACATATTCAAGCATAGTTTATTACCAACATTGCATGAATCTATCATATTCAATAATTTTTCATCACTCACATATTTATTCCATATAGTGAAAGAATAGGAATTCAAGCTTCTCTTCATTGGCAAATTAAATTACACAACTGGATCAGATTCAACTAATAAGAGTTCTAATAAGCCCCCATACAATGTGAGGCCCACTAAAAACAAGAATGATCAAAATATAATAGTTAATGTAGCTTCAAATCTAGATCCTCACATGGTTTTTTTATCTATTCTAAGGAGACCCTTCACATTCCTTCTTGAATCACCAACACATGTTCTTCAACAACACTTGGAATGCAACGTCATATCTCTCCCTCCCATCAAAGAGGTTGATCTGACTAGGCCTCTTCTAAAGAGTTATGATGCCAATACAATTTTTGAATATCATAGGGCACCAGACCATACTAAAAATAGATGCATTAGTTAATGACATAAGATATAAGATTTGATAGATGCTAATATTATTGATATCAACACTCCTACAGAGGCAACTAGACCACAACCAACAAAATTATAAACATTGAGAATATTTTTAGATCCATTTCCAAAGCATATGGTTGTTGCGTTATTTTCTATTTATACCTTTCCTTAGGTGCATGTTGAAGTGACTAATTACCAACAAGATAGCATATTGGCATTTCATGCAAGACTATGTTATTGTCCACTCACCTGAAACATGTAGCAAGAAATTGGTTCCCATGGGTTTTATCATGTGGAATTATACTTGTCATATATTGGTGCCCAAACATATACCTTATTCAATGAATAAATAGAAAAGAAATATATAGACATGGACCTAGGTTTAGTTGAGTAAACAAACATGATTAAGATAACCATTGCCATGAAATTTAGATTACTCATTAATCATGTTCAGATAAAATAGGTTCTATTCACTATATCCAAATTAGATTCATAAGTTACATAAAAAAATGTATAGGTAACTCAGTGATATAAATTAACTATAAATTATAGTGTAATATTAACATTACAATTATTTTTGTGATTTTACTATTCACCATTAATCAATCATTATACAATAATGTTCAACAGCATTACAAAGCTCTACACAGGAGTACTTATACTTGGTTCAGCCTAACCAAGTTATTACAATAGTTATGACACTTCTAGTGACTAGCTGATGATCTCTAATGAAGTAAGATTCGTGGTAACCATCTACTTTGTTTTCATAAAGACCCAAGCCTCTATGCCTCTATATTCTCATTCAGTATTAGATCCTCATTATCAAGTGTTTATATTTATGTGTGCTAGTGCCAAAATCATGTGTGATTAGAGTCTATTATATCCTTAACAATCATTCCTTAATTGTTTCTCTATTTATTATGCCTCCCTTCTGACTGGGTCTTCTTGCGTAGGTAAGTCCTTTAGAACGCACCATTCATTCCCAAGGGCTTCCTTAATTCCATCATACCATGACTTAATTTTAATCTTATAAATCAAGGTTGTAGACATCCAATTGAAATTGTAAATCTTACACAAAATTCACTCAAATGCATAAATTAGGCCAAAATCACTTAAACGTGCTAAATGGTTCGAGCTTGTAATATATAAGTATTGATTTAGGCTAATGTATCATTAAATGGGGCAATGAATTTTATTTTATTATTAACTTTTCTTAAATCATTTCAAGTAAAAATGGTGAAAATGCATTTTGTGCTCTAGATCACCCTTTTCTTCTAATTTGGAAGCACACAATATGTGCATGTGTTATTTTATGTCAACAACATCCTAAATGGGGTATTAGTCTATACACCACTAACATCACCTAATTTCTCTCCAGTCAAATTATGACCTAGTAATATGACATTTTGACCAGTTTGATTAATTGAGTGCAACCAATTTCCAAAGAATTGCTTAAAATTTGATTGATCTCTCTTAAGCTAATAAATTCAAATCAAGTGCTTAAGTGGAAAATCCATAGAAATTATTGAATATATTTTAATTAGAAATTGATTCCTATTATCTACATCATCAAATGACATCATTTTTGGGGTGGAATCCATAAGCCATAAATGTAACAAATATCAATCTTAAGGCCACCCATGCCTCTTTAATGCTCTTTCCTCAAAATATTTATGAGGGTATTATGGATTAATTACACAAAATTGGATTAATTCATGGTCACACATCTTGATCTCAAGATGGATGGTCATGGTTGATCTTGGTCAAATTTAAAACTCTATAAATATGAAGGTCAAGAGCACCATTTTTAAGCTTTATCTGTGTAAACTTATTAAGCAAAATTCTCTCCACAAGCCATTTGTGTGTGGTGTTTATTATGCTTAATTTGTAATAGGATAGCTTCATTGATAGGCATACATTTGATTTAATATCATGAGCCTAGTTTCATTAGTGCACAAGAGATGATGGAGGAGCTTTTACTTGCATAATTGGTGAAGACTTGAGCACCAAATCAAGGGGAAAATCACATTTTGGGCCACATTTGGGTGATGGGATGCTCTTAGGAAGGTATTATGTATGATTTCTTTCATTTTATCTTAATTTTCATTTGTTATACCCTATTATTCTTATGAATTTTCTTGATTTTTTCATTACTAATGCTTGATCTAACCATCTTTTTAATCCATCTCTACATCTTGGAATACCTGATGGGACTATGCATCCCATTCAAGCAAGGAAGACACTATCATTTTTAGAAAATCTTAAGAGTCATTAAAAATCATTAGAAATCAAATTTTAATCATTATTTTCTCATTCTTTTGGATTTTTTATTGATACATAGGTCACACAGTGATGGATGTCAGTTATATGTAGCCAGTATCGATCTTGGCTAACCAACATCAGTTATGTTGCATAGAAAAACATGGAGAAATTTCCCATTTTAGAGCTTTATTCAAAATTGTAAGGTGTCATTTTGAGTTTTTAAGTCTTTGTTTAAACTTTATTTGCATGATCTAGAACTTTTCTAGAGATTTTATTCTAACTTGGGTTGATAAGTGTTTTTTATGAAAAAAATTTTTTGCTTAAGGGTTCACAAGTAATTGATATCAGTCTTTGTCGATCACCATCAATTTTTGTCAACCAACTTTGGTTTATTTATGACCAGCATCAGTCTTGGTATAACTGACATCGGTCACTATTGATTGACATCAGTCTCTATGTTTTAAAAATAGAGACCTGAGAGTAAGTTTTCAAAACTTGCTTGTTTCATTGTATATTATGCTTCAAAGCAAGGGGAAACTCTCTAACCTTTGTAGGACCCATGTAGAAAATTGAAAATTTTGAACATAATTAAGTCTTGAACCTTCCCTTTTGTGTTTAAAAGGAACCTAGATATCTTCAAGTTAAGTTATTTTGTGATTTTTTTCAAAGTTTTCAATTAAGGCTAAAGGGCCAAGAATTTCACTCAACACTTCACTTTGATGTTTAAAATTAACACTCACATAAATCAAAAAGTTTTAAAAAGTGTGTTGTTTTATGCTAGATCATCTATTACTTGTTTGTTTTTTGTGTAAAATGAAGAGTGTGTGTATGATCTACCCCCATCCCCTTTAGGGAACTTGGGTGACCAAAAGTGCCTTTTCATTGCATTTGTGCCTTTGTCCAAGACATGAAAAGAATGTTGTCTAGGATCTGCCCAAAACTCATATGATTTGGGTGATCTAAAAATGACCTCTAAAGTCTTTTCACTTAGTATTATTTTATTCAATTTGACTTGTGAGGGGGAGTTAATAGCTTCTTCACGAGTTCTTTGGGAAAGCTTTAACTTGGGGTTTCATCTCTCAACATTGTTTCATCCCCACTCCATGGAGGGCTATATAAATCAAGCTACACATACTGTGAGAGCTAGGGGGTTGAGCGGCTAACCTCTCCTTTCATAATGAAAACTTGAGTTAGGTCTGGTTAACCAAGGGATTCCACTAAGAAATACATGAATAGAATCACTATGTAAATTAATAGACCCTTTCATACTAAGTTAATCGATATGATCTCAATTTATGTGAGGCATCTCTAGTGTTAATCACACTTGGAACCATCTATATGATCAAAAATTTAAGTTTTAGAATAACCCCACTTATCATGGGCATATTATTGATATAGGTCAAGTAACCTAAAGGTCCATGTCATTGTACAATCTCTTGGGAGAATGAGGGTGTAAAATTCCTACTACTTCATGCACTTTTATTTTTGGATTAACACTTAAAATCCTCCCAAGAGCACATATATAGATGGATTTCAATAATATGATGCAACCTTATCAGTTTAAGGCTTAGGACAATTTAATTAGTTGTATTTGGTCTTTGTCCTTTGCTTGCTTAGTCTTTGTTTGAGTCTAAAACTTATTTTCAAACAAAACATGTCATAACAAAATATATTTGTTATCCATAATTTCTTGAACAAAGAGGCATTACACTGGTCAAATCCAAATCATCTTTCAGCTTGTTCAAAACCTCATCTTAAAACCTTATGTTGGTATTATATAAACAACATTGTTATGCTACCCATTTGAGTCTAAACCACTCTCCAAAAATCTTTATCTCCTTCACTTTTTAATTCAAATTCAAAATCTCACCTTTCTAAGTTCTAGGCCAATGTGTTAAATTGGTTTACCATTTACACTTGACTTGAGTTAACGTGGGTACAATTTCCCATTTGGATTGAAGGTCATTTATAAACTCATCATCATCTTATCATCATGAACTTAGTTCATCTAACATGTTGCTTATGCTCTAAGTTATAGAACGCATTTTATTCTACCTCCTATCACCATGTGGTGGCATTGTGCTACTCATTTGGTATTAATTTTATACTAAGGAATTCTTGAATGTTCTCACATCTTGATTTTATTAGTTTTCATTATCACCTTCCTAATTTGAAGGGATTTCTTCTAGTTTTATAGTAGTAACTCATCAGAGTTTAACAAAATTTTATGGTATCAACATATATCTAAATCTACATTTGGTGTACTATTTTACACTTTAGGTTTTGGGGTTATCATACCCTCTTCTGATTTATATGATTTCAACCCACCAAGGTTGAGTAAATTTGTGAACATTTCTTCTAATTATGTGGTACTCTGCCACCTTTTTATTATAGTCTCTTTGTTACCTTGTCACTTGTTTGGAGAAAATCAAAGCACACCTTGTTAACTTTTACAAAACATTTTCCCAATCTTGCCAAATGTAGAGAATAATTTTCTAAAACATGACTCAAAGGTACACTCGTAGTGGGGTATCTTATGGCCCTAGTTATGAGGAGGAACATTTTTATGATGGATAAGATAATTCCATGGTATTTGAGTACATTCCCACAACTATAAGATCTAAATAAGATTATTTTGAACATCAACCCCTAGAGGACAAAGATGAAACACTCCTAAGGTTTATTAAATCAATTGTTAGATTGCCATCAGACTTTCCTATAGAATAGTTACACACCTAGGTTAGAGAAGGAGAGAAATAGTGAGAACAATCCCTCATGCACATTAGAAAATAGAACATACATTCTTCTAGTAAAGGAAAATAAATACTCATAGAGTCAAAACCTAATGATCAAGATCTCATCACCAAGATTAAAAATTTAACTCAATAATATGCAGGCCAACTTATCATGGAATTGATAGACTCTTTAGTTGCCACTTTGATATAAAATAATGCTTCCAAAGAGAAAGGGAATGTGGTTGAATTGATGTAACAAACTTTATTTGAGAACACAAATATAATGGATCAAGATGTCTCAGTTGAAGAACCTAAGTCCCAAGAGGTTCCACAACATTCTTTGTTAGACATAGAGCACACATTTTTCAATCATCAAGAACCTCTTATGCCTTTACAAAATCAAGGACCAAAACATTTAGTGCATATTAAGGAAATTGTTCAAATTAATTTGGCTAGTTCTTCTCAACCAACACATATTTTGGTAAATATACCATAGACTCCCCAAAATCAATAGAATGCTTATAATTCAAGGGAGTAGATTCTAAGGAATCTTTACCAACCCAGGAATCAATGGCTCACTTACTCAACTCAAGGAATGAACCAAATCAAAGTCACTGATCATAGGGTGTATATCCATAAAAAACTCCATTCAATAGGGGCACATACCACCCCAATAGAATTATTTTCCACCCATGAATGCACTAAACATACAAGAGTGGAATTCTATGAAAGATATTGTCATGATTGGAGATAGGCAATAGATTTAATAAGTACAAATTTGATGAGATATGTCCATATTTGTTTAATTTGAGTATTCTCCAAGTCCTCTTTCTACCTCATTTTTAGGCACCTAAATTTGACAAGTACAAAGGAAAGGGTGACCCTTGTGAACACATTCAAGCATTTTTTGTGTTATGCCAAGACGTAGCATACAGTAGTATTTATTTCTTCATTTGTTTCCATGAAGTTTAGTGGGATAATATTTAGATTAGCTTCTTAAGTTACCCAAGGGATTGGTTGCAGATTGGAATAACCTATATAAAAATTTCATCAACCATTTCTCATAAAATATTGAACATGAATTGACTAGTGTTAACTTGTGCAAAGCTAAACATCAAGATGGAAAAAGCTTCATAGCATATCTATAGCAATGGATAACATTAGTTAGTAAAGCTTCATAGCATATTTACAGTGATGGATAGCATTAGTTAGTCATTTTCACCATAATTTACCAAACCTTGTCAAAAAATTTAGTTTAGCTTGTTATGTTCTTATGTATTTTTCTTGAGTTTTCTCGACTAAAGCTTGATGTAACCATCTTTGTAATCCATCTCTACAGGAATAATATGGACAAGGTAGGTGAATACCTTGTATTTCTCCATAGGGGACCTATTTTTGGGTGAGTACACCCACTTCAATTCTCCACAGGTATAATTAGGTACACCAATTTCATTAAACACCATTAATAATATAAATACACCCCAATGGAGCCTATGGTTGGTTCTTTGATGATAATTCTTCACATTTTTTATAATTTTATTATAAAAATACATCAATTATTTATACTTTAGTCATTCAATGACTTGGTAAGCAACATATAGGTGAGCCATGTCCACCTCCTCCCATCTATCATTGGTACCAACCTTTGTCATGATAATGTGCATGGATATTTAGAGGCGGGGATCTTGTAGGTTCTTTATATGCATAGCATGGCCTTGTTGCTAGTATTCCAACACTATGTTTATATTTCCTATATCTATCAAGCCCTCTAAATCAAATTCAAGTTTTGCATCAGAGTACTACAATTTTGACACCTTGCTGATTCTTTTAGCTATGATTTTCATTTGGTGCCCAGTAAATTAGATATAATCCTCATACATGCATGAAAGTAGAAACTTAACTACCTATATAGGTTTTCCACAGTAGGTGAGGTTGAATAGTTGAAAAAGTCTAGTAGAATCCAAGGCATTTAAGATCCTCAAGTCATAGACTAATTCACTTCTAGTGTTTTAGTGCTTGACATTATAATTATTTTATAGCTATAATTGGTTATAATCAAGGATAGTACAAGTGGGCACATTTGATACCTAGTTTTATATGCATAACACCATCTCTGAGTAATGCATCTCTTCAATCACCAAGGGTGGAGTTGGAGGCACTTAATATTTATTCTTGGTTTAGCATTTTATCCATGTTCCTTTACCCTCTACGTGATCACCTTGTTCTTCAAATGTTTCCTCCCTAATCAACATTGTTTCCCCACTAATACTTAGTTCTTATTCTTTTATAATGATAGGTAGAGGTTTAATTCATTATGACTTTTTCTTAGGTTAGAAGAATAATAGGTAGAGGTTTAATTCATTATTACTTTTTCTTAGGTCACATCACCCTTTGTGGAAACCTAATGTTGATACGTAGTCATCCAATATTCCCAAATGTATATGTTTTTGTTGATGTAGATGCCATAGCTCTCCTACTTCGATGTCTATTAATGGAAAATTCCAACCTCTGCAACTTATAACTCAAGAAATACTTCATGTTTCTTTCAATTTAGCTGGCTTTAGCTAATCATTTTATCTCAAACATACTTCAATGATAAAGAAACAACTAGAAAATTGGTATGATGCACTTGACTGGAATCACTTTGGGTCCATCTATTCACTCTTTGGCTTTGAAAATTCATAATTGTAGTAATGGTAAATGTGAAATGAACCACTTTTACCTTTTATAATTTTGAGGGGGTAACTTGAATTTACTACCCCCCTCTCTTTGACCATCACTTCATGCAATAAATGTGAGCAACACTATTTCCATGATGTGATGTTGGCACATTTCCAAATACCACTACCTCTTTGCATTAATGACATGTTTTATCCAATGCTTTTCTCAAAGTGTTTGATAAATGTGGGAAATTTTGAATATTAATAAAAAGAGAATATTCATACCAAAGGTGGGAATCATTATTTACCTAGAAAAGCTTATGGTTACACACCACATCTTTTGTAGTCATTGTCCATGTACATCTTCAATTGCATGCCTCTACATCCATGTGTATCCTTATATACCATAGCATAGAACTTACATGTAACACCCATTACCCCACACTAATTTTTCTTCTTGGTACTCTATGAGAAAATAGGTATCAATTTGCTAAAGATTTCAAATTATAAAAACGGCATGCAATTAAGGTAAAACTTTATTGAAAATAAGAAATCCCAAAGAAATGGCAGACACCGTATTGGTATAATCAAGAAAAACTTAAGTAGAAAAATACAGCCACAATTGTCTACCATTGTAATGACCAAAAATAAATTGGCCATCTAATAATTTTAAGCAACATGCACTAGTCAGATGAATATTGTGAACAATAAAAGGACCATCCCAGTGAACACAGAGCTTCCAAAAGTATTGCACAAACTTGGATTCATAGATTAAGACTTGCATTATAGGTGTAATAGTCTTATGCTTGAAGTGGTGATCATTCCATGCCTTTTGTTTGAATTTATTAACATCTTAACTCTAATGAGTAATAAATTGAGATTTATCTAATTGTAGTAAGGCATCTAGGTGAACTTTCAATGATGCTTCATCATCTATCCATCCACTGCATGCAATGTGAAGAGAGATAACCAAGAACTCTAATAAAAGAACCAATTTAATTTCAAACACAAGATTAAATGGTGTAATTTTATTGACACACGTGTAAGTTATTCAATAAGCCCAAAGAATTGTAAACACCCAATCATCCTAGTTAGTGCATCTAATATTACATATCTTTATTAGGGTTATACCCAAGATTTTATTGAATGCCTCAGTAATTCTATTTTTTGGGGGATGATATGGTGTGGTCTTATGATGATAAATAATGAATTTAAATAGAAATACTTGGATAATGTCATTGAGTAAGTGAGTACCATGATCACTAGTAAAACTCAATAGACAACCAAACCTTGTAATAAGTCTAAGGGTCACAAGGACAATTGTAAAGTTAATAAAATGAGTTAAATTTGCATGATAATAGAATATGAAACTAATCATGCAAATTTAGAAGTGACAAATGGTACCCAAAGTCATGAAATTCTTGAAATGTGGCATGAAATTCCCTTTGCTAGCTCAAAAAATTGACTTCATCATTAACCCCTATTATAACATCCCAAAATTAAATATGGATATATCTTCTGATTTTAATAATAGGTATGGGTTTTATACATGCTCTTCCATGCATTGGTTTCATTCTTAATCATCTAGATCTCTCTGAAAGTGAGCCATCACTGCCTACAGTCAAAGAAACTACTTTTTCAATCACCTCTCACACTTAGATTCCAAAATGGATTAAATTTATCATTAAAATACATAAAATATATTCAATAACATTTTTTAATTCTTTCCATGGCCTTATAGGCATCAGGCACACCTTAAAAGAGGCTTTCACTTGATGTTTTCACCCTTCTCATTATCATGTTCACTATACCATTTTTGACTGGTTGAGATGACAGCTCTAGTAGACACACTTAGGAGTTTTTATGGAGAATTAAATTAATATATTAATTTAAAATAATTCACTATCTTCCTCCCAAAATTTATTTCATCTATTGAAAGTCTCTATAACCTTCATAATGCACAAAACAGTCAAAGAAAGTAATTTTGCACTTTGTTCATACATTTAGGAAATAATTAAATTGGATGGGAATGATATTTTGAGAGTCCCCTACATCATAAAATTAATTTAAATTCCATTATGTTCCATTAATATAACTACCCACCTTCATTTTATTGATAGGATCATTTTAAAGGGTTTGTAAGGGTTTTAGGTCTTTTAGGCTCTTAAGCTTTGTTCATAAAGCTATGATGGTATAAATATCAAAAAAAATCATAAGGGTGATTTTCAAGACCCCTTTTAACTCCTAAAAACTTCCCAAATTGGGAAAGGAGATGTAAGCATCTCAAGATGCTTACTCGAGCTTTTCCTTTCATTTACACAGGCCTAATGTTGTCTTTGAGCTAGAAATGGCCTCCCTTATGACTTATCTACATTCCATAAGATTTATCACATATATAGTGACCCAAAAAACATGATCCAAAATTTTATAATTCTATCCTATAGTTTTAAATTGAAGTGGACTCTCATTTGGGCTTTAGGCCAAAACCCTACCTAACAGCCATGACTGCAACTTTGGGGTTCTAAGCCACTTTATTGAGATTATCTCTTATGTTATTGATTCATAACGTTTTTATAGGTATTTTTAAACTTAAAAACATTCTTTAAATTTCCTAAATCTTTTGGTTTACCCTTTTCATCTTTCTTCTCCAAAAATGTAGGTTTTATGCACAAAGGGAGTGCCCTCTGTCTAAGACAAAATAGAGGGCACTTCCCTTATTTTCCCAGATAAACCAAGTGGTGTAGGATATTTACAAAAAATTTAGGACATTATACACAAAAATTTATCCCTTTGACATTCCATTTGACCTTCCAACTCTCTCAAAACCCAAAATAGACCCCTATGAAGGAAGATTGTGTAGGGTTTAGGATGTAGATTGTGTTTTTTTTTTATTGAGAGTCCTTATTCATCTATTTCCATGATATTGGTGTATCATGGGTAATAAATTTTCATTTTATAAGTGCTTATCATTCTTTATATCCCTTGATAAAACTCCTCAATTTGTGCCCTTGAGTTTACTGGTTAAGGTGTTGACTATGTTTTATGTATTTCTTCTTCAATAGTAAATCATATAAGTGGTCATGTTCATTTAAAACTTAGATATAATGTCTAAATATCCTCTCAAGGTGTTTATTAATACACCAAGTCATTTATATACCTTATAAATCATGTTCATATATTCCAACCATTTTTCTCAAGTTCAATGTCACCACTCAGTCAGTTGTAGGTGAGTATTTTGCGTGATGGGACACATGTAGGTGTAGATTAGGCCCAAAAATAGTTCATATCCACATTTATTAATGATATTTTGGATCATTAATACCATTTTCACTATTTATAACCATTTAACCCTTATTTCATGGTATATTACCAACTTGTAATACAAGGTCACTCAAAGGTTTAATACCTGTAGATGTCAATACATGATTTTAATGTTTAAATAGGAAACTTTGAGCCTTCCAACAACCATCCTCCACTATTAATCTTGGATCCATATTTTTCAAATATATTATATTTCATAGAATATATAAGGCATACACATTTATATGCTTAAAATATCTTTGTAACCTTGTTATAATTTATCCACAAAATGGCCTAGACCTCAGTTTTCACCTTTTAGGGAAAAGGTCCCTAAACTCAGTCATCACCTCTTCAAAGATGGTTTACACTTCCATTTGCCCATTTTACACCTTAATAATGTATTTCATGAAAAAAAAAACACATAGCATGACTCCAAGGCAGGTTTTAACACTTGTTTCAATGCTTTAAATGACTCTTTGGTTTTCTATGATGATACCTAGAGGTGGGCATTTGCATGTATACAAGTAATAAGTACATTTGGTAGTATGCAAGATATATATATATAAATATATATATATATATCTTTCATACTACCAAATGTACTTATTACTTGTATACATGCAAATGCCCACCTCTAGGTATCATCATAGAAAACCAAAGAGTCATTTAAAGCATTGAAAGATATATATATATATATATATATATATATTTAGGACTTCTTATAATTCTCAAATTCAATCCTATAATTAAAAATTATTTGAAACAACTTTCAACACTTTCATTTCACACATGACATCCTCTATGAAGGCACTTGTAGGTGTGTATGAGTTATATGTAGGCAGTAAACATGAAATGACCCTTGTACCAAGGAAACTACCTTCATAATCAATTGATATCTTCCTAAATATTTCAAAATTAAACATTATTATGTTTTATATATTCAACAAGTTCACATACCTCATTTTGAGGGCTTCACTTCCTATAAGCACCTAAGACTACATCTCTCTATTATATGACTATGTGTGTGACTGAGGTACTAACACAGTCCCTTGTTATGCCAAGTGAATGTTTGTTTTAATTGATGTTACTAAAATGAGAGTGTGTTTAACATATTTATACTTTCATCACACTTCCATGAATCATGCTAAACAGGCTCCAAACATGTGATTCCTTATGACTACAAGTGAGAATGGGTAAAGAGTTGACTATGAGTATGGCAAGACTGAAGGTTTGATCAAAATATGGTGTTATGAGACCAAACATGAAAGTTATATGATCATTAAGGAATTGATACATGGGAAACCTTCCATTCATATGATGCCTTTGTATATAACCAAACATTCTGTAAATAAGGAAACCTTGACTGAGATTTCACATGGTGACACCTTCCTACAACATGAGATGACTTGCCTATCAAACATAATAAATCATGAAACCAAGAATGGATATAATGTGAGGATATATCTAACATCATCTTAAATCAACATCACCCACTGGATTGTATGGACTTATCTAAATTAGATCAAAACCTATAGGTTACAGAAAATAGTGAGCATAAAAACATAGTCAACTTATTAGGGATGATTCATAAAGAAAAATTGACCAATATTTGAGAACTTATTATTTAAATTAATATCTCTAAGTTTACTTTCACCTAACAAATTATTTTGACCTGTTAGTTCTCCAATTATCTGTACTAATCATAGACCTGCTAACTCGTTATGTGTGTTTAAAAGGGCAAAAAAGGAGTAAAATGGTTTTAGCTCAAATTGGGAACTTATAGAGTATTTAAAGCATGAAAATGAGTTTGATGAATCTAAATAGTCATCTCAAAACCTTCTCCCATGTGTCACACTCCCTTATGGGTCATACAAGTGCCAAACTCTTTATTTTTCCAAGAAAATTACTCTTTCTTCTAAAAAACCTACCACTTTTTAGTTAAAAATAGTTTATTAAGGAATAATAGGACACATGGAACATTAAAACACCCTTTTACACCTTCTCTTTACCCAATGAGGTTGTACAAGTCATTAAATGCTCCTTTTATGACCTTTAAATGGATCAAAAAGACATAAGTATTAAAATGACTAAGACCAAGGCTAATATGACATGAAATGACATAAAAAGACTTATAATACACCATATGACATAATAATAGACCCCTAAAAACACCTAAATATCAATTTTTTACCTATAGGGGTCCCAATTTGACTTGTAGGATCAAATTTGGTTAACAGTGGTATAGTTCTTCTCGACCAAAGTAAGATTTCTACTTGCAAAGTAAATAAGGTGATCTAGATTGCCCTTTCTAGGTTATTAAAATATCTCATTGACTACCATACAAGAAGCATTGACATGGACATGGAATAATTTAGTCTAGTCAAGGAACTAGAGAATTGATACAGTGATAAGCTTGTCCTTTAAGGATACAAAAGCTTCTTGGCATGAGCGGGTCTAGATGAAATGTTCATTATGTTTCAAGAGCTCCTCTAGAGGTACTAAAATCCTTGTATATCCCTAGATAAATTTAATATAGTACCCAGTATGACCTAAAAAGGTGTTAACCTTTCATTAGGTAGTTGGTGCTAGCAGACAGAGGATGCAAATAATATTAGTGGGGTCCATTAGAAGTCCATCTTGGCATATAATGTGACCAAAGAAAAAATTTAATGGAGTATAAAAAAGATACTTCTTCAAGTTAAAAGAGATTTGAAGTGTCATATAGTGCTTAATCATAAGTCTAAGATTAGAACAATGGTCTTTCACCAAGTTGTATACTATCCAATCATCCAAATAAACCTAAAGGAACTTATGGATGAAATCTTTAAAGTCCTCAATGACTATTATGGGAATACAACTGGTACATTCTTTAATCCAAATGATGTGATGATATATGCAAAATACCCCCACTTAGTGGTATATGTAGTTTTTTGTCTATCCTCCTCTACGATCTAGACCTGATGGTATCTTGAGAAACCATTTATGAAGGTGTAAATTTCACACCTAGTGATACCTTCAAGGATTTATTTGGTGAAAGACATCGAGAAAGGATCAATAACACAACCTGCATTAAGTAACCTATAGTCTACACAAATCTTGATGCCCCTATCCTTTTTAATGCTTATCACTATAGGGCTAACCCACTCAAACTCATTGATAGGAGTAATAATTCCTGTAGGCAACATATTATCAATTTATTTTTTAACTTAGGCATGCAAATTTAGATTCATTTGATAAGGTCATTTCTTGACTAGGTGAGTGCCTTCAACTATTTTGATATGAATTTTACCTAAGTATGAGTGAACACCATTCATTTCACTATAATTCCTAGGAGAAACATCTTGATATTCCTTTAACAACTCAAACATTAGAAATTTCAGTATCGAATTAGTAATATTCCATAGTAGCCATATTTGGTGCATCCTCTATGCTAATGTTTTGTTGTATGGTTTGAGGTGGTTCCAAATATGGGTATTGTGTATCTACGATTATGTCACAAAAAATTCAAGTTCCATAATTTGTACGTATATCTAATGATTGGTCAATGGGTCAAGCAGATCATATCCTTTACCATCATCAACATAGAACATGAATTTTTGCTTACTTTTTCCAATTTCCTCACATAGTGCATGATTAATGGCAAGTTTTGGTATGAAAGAAGATTGCTCAATCAGATCATTAAAAATGGTCAATACTTCTTTTGATACACCATGTATGCTTTACAACTAGTCTTCAATGGGACTGGGGTCACTGATGATTGTTTGATGCATTACTTATAGTGTAAGGCATAAATCCATCCTTGGAGATGAATAAGATAACATCGATACCATGTTATTCTTTAGCAAATTCTATAAATGGGTACCAAGATGGTTCTCTTCATGAACATACCAATCTCTAGCCTAGGTGCACAAATTTTCATAAAATACATGAACCCATAGATATTCTAGTAAGAAAGATTCATTAGCTAACCACATTACCTCACATGCCTCTAAGTGAGTTCTAGGGCTCAAACACCACTATCATTGATAGTTCCTCATACATAGTTATCATGATGAAATCAATGATGTAAGTTAGAACTTACTTGGTCCCAATGAAGGAGACACTTATGATCAATTCACCACCACCTTCCCATTGTACCATCAAGGATGTGAACAAGTGAGTGGATGTGATCAAAATCAGAGTCATAAAAATCCTCTAATCACTAGATGAAGTCACATACTTCTCTTTGCCCATGAAACTATGAAACTTCATCTAACCTTTTAATTAGCATATCCATAATAGGTCCTCGCATGACTTACCCAGTGATAATACTAAAAAAAATATGGCACTTATGATACTTACACCAAGTGTCTTTGTGACTATCAATGGTACCACACACTCTTCCTATAAGGTCATAGTCACTTTGTGCCCAATAATCATAGGGGTTACTTATATTATCATAGAAGGACTATATATCTATCCATAAAAGGATGAAATCATGGGTAAGACCATGACATTAACTACCTCAAACTATGATGTTGTATATGTGATTAATATCCTCATCTATGTTAATAGGTTCAACATATGTGGGGCCATGTGCTTGGTCCAATGGGATGATAATTCATTGATCAATATTTTCAAAACTGATATATCTCTTTTTTAAGCTTAAATCAACATTGTTATCATAGCACCAAATATGACCCAATAGGGCTAGAAAGTCATCACCCTTATCCAATTCTAGAACTTTAAAGTCATCTTTGAAAGGTACCCCAACGATATCCATAGTTGCATTTTTAAGAATGCTAATCGATAGAGCATGAGTTTTATTGGTCATGAAAAATACATGAGGTTAGGGTTGTAAGGTTAGGCTAGCCATATTTTTCCATGCATCCTTTGTGAAGACATTGACCTCAACACTAGTGTCTTCTAGAATGACTTAGATCACCCATTCATTGATGGCAACATTTACCAATATTTATTTGTTCTCTTGTAGGTTAGGAGGAATAGGAGTATCTTATCATTGAACATGGTTTAATTGAAGATATTTATTTGGTATTGACATCTAATGTTTAAGCCAATTACTTAATTTTGGTATAATATCCTCATCTAATAGGCACATGTAAATCTCTTGAAAGTCATCTTGCATTACATATTAATGATTTATGGCCTTATACATATTAGAATGTTGTGTGGCATCACGATCCTTAAGAAATTAAATTTACCCTTTTAATTCCCTTACTAGAGTCATAGTATCTTGGATCACTTCTTTCTATTATCGAGCATCAGGATACCAGTTGCATGAAGTTCCCTGCATTATACCTTCTTAATGAGTGGAATGGATGTAGACTAGGATTATCCACCACTTTGCATTATAATGTTAACCACTTTTATAGTGTGGATTCTCAATGTGTATCATACCAAAAACCTTCTCATTCCTTTATTTTATGATGGTCATGTATAAATTAGTACATTCCTCTAAACGGTGCTTATTTTTACAAAAACACATGTTAGACAGACCAGGTAGTCTCACTAATAGTGATTTAGAATAACCACATTTGTAGCACACCCATGGTGTAAAAGGTCCACCTCCTCATCCTCATTCATGATACCCACCATTATCTTGATTATTTGAAAGATAAACTAGATTCATACCACATGCACGTGCCTCATGAATATCATTGATGAGATGATAATCATTAGTGTCATGGGTATATGCATTGCATATCTTGTAGTAGTTTGACACTTTAGATTGTGTGGCCCATTTTAATAATGGATAAGAGTGAACATCATACTATTCATGTCAAATTTCATAGGACTACTTAGTATAGTATGGATGTTCTTACAAGGATAATTGTTTCTATTATGGCCCTCAAATTCATAATCAGTACACCATAGGCTAATATGAGTGTCATGAGAATTCTTTGCAATTAAATTCTCTAATTACGATACCATTAAAGCTATTTAAGCTTCTATAAAAGGATTGATTCTAGTGTCGATGTTGCTAACAACTTCAGTGTAGAGGGTGACTTCCAAGGCCTCACATGGTCTGATAAAGGTTCTCTAAGATAATGTCCATCTGAAGGGGAGCAAAAAACCTCTCATAAACCACTAAACATGATGAGTGGCATTAATATTAAAAGAAATCTTAGATATGAGTGTTTTAAATAATGCATTGTACTCATGCATGCTCTCAATTAGCTCTTATTTTATATTCTTTAGCGCAATAATACTTTGCTGCTCAAACTCAATAATATAAAATTATTAGATAAATGTTGTCTTTAATTGGTCATAATCAACTACTACTTTTTGAGGATCATATTTCCTATACCATTTGTGTGCTCTTTACAAAAATGTGGTTGAAAATTATGTTATTTTTCACTCAAAAGAGGTTATGCCACACACTCTCCAAATGAGTTCACAATTATGAGAATTATTTATGGCATTATTTATGCCTCAATATTTTAGTAAATGAAGCATCATTTCATAGTATATGGTAGGTGGTTGAGGTGCTTACAATGGTGGCTATTGAGAACTTCCAAGTCCTCCTATTTTTAAGGGAAGTCCACCATCTCCTCCTAATCCACCACCTAATCCACCTCCAGCAATAATAGAGACATCTAAGACATTAGGCATGATAGTAGGTGAATTCACTATATTTAGACCAATGCTTTGTCAACTACTTATTCTGAGTCTACCAAACATACTAAGTTGGGCCATGAAACTATCTTGAATGGGAAAAGAAAGAGTTAATATGCTATGGTCTAAAACTTTCTCAACTAAATGTTATCTTATAGGGTTTATCTCTAACTATACATTATTTATATCCCAATTATGTATGATTAATTCATCTAGCTCAAAATCTTGAGCTTGCATTATGGTTGGGGAATTGGGTTAGTTTTATTTAGGTTCTTCAGTCTCCACTACCTAGCTATTTTCTCCTACATATACTAAATTTGGTATTGGTTATGGTATAAAAGTTGGAGATTCATCCTTGTTCTCTTTCACTTCCATGTGGATCCTATAGAGAAGGGTTAAAAATATGGTTACATCAAGCATTAGTCATGAAAACATAATAAATGCATAAGAACATAATAATCTAGGCCAACCTATTCAATGGGGTGTGCAAATGACAATTAAGAACTCAATAAAAGAAAAAAACATACATTACCTTCCCAAGAGCATCCAACATATATATGCATCTCAAAAATGTGTTTTTCCCCTTAATTTAGTGCTCAAGTCTTCAATAATGGTGTAAAACAAGCTACTCTACCATCTCAAGAACACCAAGTATAATTTAGGTTCATGATATGAAATAAATGGTATGCCTATCAATGAAGCTATCGTATTACAAACAAGTCATTATAATCAACACAAATAAATTTTGTGGAGATAATCTTACATTATAAGTTTACATAAATTAAGCTGTAAAATATGAGTGAGATTCCTCCTATTTATAGATTTTCCAAATTGATCAAAGTCAACCATGACTATCCATCTCAAGATCAAGATTTGTGGCCATGAATTAATCCAATGATGTAAATAAAATCCATAAATATCCTTATAATGATTTGGGAGTAAGGGGAATTAAAGAGGCATGGGAAGCCATAATCCTGATTTTTGTTGCATTTATGGCTTATTGATGCCACCCCAAAAATGACCTCACGTGATGATTCATTTAATAGAAATTAATTTTCAATAAATAAATATTCAATAACTTCCTTGAAATTTTTACTTAATCTCCTACTTTGGTTTAATTTGCCTAAGTAAGATTAATCAAATTTAGTGCAATTCTTTGGGCATTGCTTCACTTCATTAATCAAACTCTTCATAAATTTATATTACTAGAGAGTAATTTCAATAGAGAGGAATTAGAAGGTGATGTTAGTTGTGTATGGACCATCATCCCATTTAGGACGTTGTCAACATAAAATAACACATGCACATGTCATCTACTTCTGAATTAAAAGAAAAGAGTGATGTAGAGCACCAAAATGTGTTTTCATCATTTTGACTTGAAATGATTTGATCAAAATTAATAATCACATAAAATTCATTACCCCATTTAGGGATACATTAGCCTAAATTAGCACTTGTATATGACAAGCTTGAAATATTTAGCACATTTAAGTTATTTTAGCCTATTTTTTGCATTTTCACAAATTTTAAGTAAGATTAACAATTTCAACATAATGGTGTTAGGAATTGGATGTATACATTTTACCCCTATTTGAGAAGGTGTAGTGAGACATCCAAATAAATCAACATATTTTAAAAGAAAATAGTTGTCCATAAGAAATTGAAAATGACCCATGATGCCCCTCGAGAAGACATAATAGGATGAAAGAGAAGGATGGACTCTCAAAAAGAGAGAGAAAGTGAGATTAACCTATGGAATAGATTAAATCCAAACAAGATAATTCTTTCACACATTTATTTAATCAATGATTAAAATATAAGGAATAAAATGGGCCCCAAGGATGTGGGAAAGATATAGTCCAAAAATAAAAGTGACATACTTTGAACACACCCAAAACTAGGGTGCAAGTACACACTTTAGAACTGATCAATTTTGAGATAAGTTGCACACTAAAATATTGTTAAAATGAGGGAAAAAGTCCACAAAGCTTGGAATTAGAAGAAAAAGGAGAAATGTGTCTCCAAAAATAGAATAAATAATAATGTGCTCCATTAGAGAAAATTTGATCATGTGATAAACTTTTTTGCCCTAATAGGGATAATTTTGATCACTGATAAAGAATGGCTTGCCCTTGTAGGGCTGATTTAGATTTATGACTAGTTAAAATTTTGTGCCCAATTAGGGAAAAATGTCAAACAATAACTCAATTATATAACTTATTACATAGATTAAAGACAAGCAGGTATAAACATATATGCGATAGTGTAATGGCTACTAAATCCTCAAAAAATCAAGCATACAAGGATGCACAAAGTGACTAAAGAGATGAAAAGAAGAATTAATATGACTAAACTGACCCGTGATACATCATGTATCCAAGTGTTGCCTACATAGTCCAAATGGACCTCAAGCTAATGTAGTTCACCCAGAAGTAGGAGAAAATGGAATGAGGAATGAAGAAAACTGACCAGTGTTTGATTAGACTCATGATGTATACCAAGAGATGCATGTTTTGCATAGAGTCAAGTGTGGCATAATCCATATGTACTTATTTTTATTGGTGTTCTTGAGAGCTAATCATCAAAGTTGCATTGACATTGAGACTTGGAACCAAAGCAAAAAATGCTTGATATAGCAAAGAAATTAGGCATCATAAGTATGAGGAACTTATAATGACATGGCATTTCAATTTCACTAAGTCAGTTCAAATGTGAATACCTATAGCTAAGGATAATGGTAAAAATGACCAAGACTAGAGTTACAGCTATTTGCATTTAAATAAAAAAGTAAAGATAAATAAAAATAAAACATAAATGAAACTAACTCAAAATAAAGATATGGATAATCAAGACTTAAGTAGGAACAAGAATTTACAAAAACAAAATAAGAACAACTTAACAACATGAGATCAAGATATGAATAATCAAGATCTATGTGGACCATTAAGATGTACTTGGAAAAAGAAAAGAAAAGAACAAGACTAAACAAAAAAACAAAAGACAACAACAATCAAACAAATACAGACACAAAATGTTTTTGGAATTTTGGTGTTTTATGAATGTCTTTGGAAGTTTCTAAGTATCTCAACTCTATTGAGAATTAAGAGATACAAAATGATCCAATCCACAAAATAGTGAGGGTTTTTCAAAGAGTGCTCATGAAACGGTAAGAGTGTGCCAACTTTAAATTGCTCACAATATAATGAGAGCATATGAAAAAGAAGAATTGAGGTGACCCCAACATGAATCAAACATAACCTATGTAGTCCCATTAGGACCTCAAGTCATAGTAATTCTTCCAACACAAAAGGTGGTGAAAGACTGACTAGGTCATAAGTTCAAAAATAAGGGTGAATGAGAAGGCAAATGATAATAGCCATGACCAAGTGATGTGGCAATGCATGATAAAAAGGCAATGTACCTAATTTTCCCATAGGTGGTTATAATTAGGAAATAATGTTATAATTTGATTTTCCCAAAGGCTATTATAATTAGGGGTACCAAATATATTATGAATTTAGCTATAGGTGGTTATAATCAATGATATTAATTAAGATGATAGATGAAAGATAACTTGCTAGATCAAATGTCACACTAATTTCATAGACTATCATTTAACAAAAAATTCTAAAACTATTGAAATTAGATTATAATCCCCTTGTAGAAAGTGCAGGAAGAACCAAAAGAACTAAGATCAAAACAAGGGTAAGCAGGATGGCTAAAAACAAGCCTTGGTCACTAGTAAAGACATGGTATAATATAATGGTATAAGGAAAATGATCAAAATACAAGTGGCTATAGTGGCAATAAAGTTACCCCCTAGCGATGATTAGCTTTTTTTTCTCTCAAAATGGTGAGAGTGTGGCTTAGGTTGCTCGTAAAATGACAAGAGCATTCAAACTTACAATTTCTCATAAAATGTCAAGAGTGTGGAAAAGGTTGCTCATAAAATGGTGAGAGCATTCAAAATTTAAAAATACTAACAAAATGTTGTGAGCATGGTGAAGGTGACCGAGCTAACCTCAATAGAAATTGAGCACTACCTATATAGTCTTGAAGGACCTCAAGTAAATGTAGTTCAAATAACATGAGATAAATGAAAGATAATGGTATAAAATGCCTAGAATGAAATGGTCAATAAGGTTTCCCCTAGGATACAAGGCAATGAAAATGGAAAATAAAAAATGGTTCTATTGCTCCTACTAATATGGAGATGTACGTCCTAGTCAACATATGATATAACAAGAATACTTGATCATGTTAATTACTACCCAATATCTCATTTGAATAACCACTCTTGTTGACATGGAAATGTACATCCTAGTCAACATATGAGACAACTATAAAAATCAATCATAAAATTGATATCCAACACCCTTTCAAAAAAGTTATTCTATTAATAACATGTTACAGATTTGGATATCGATAATGTGTTCATGATCCTCATTGGTCATTGATTTGGCTTCCTTCAAACATTGAGACAAGGTATCCTTATAGCCTCTATAAAGGAAAGTGCTGCCAAGGATGGTATATAATGTTAGGCACAAGATAAATGGTATAAATGGGTAATGAAAATGTGGATGATAATGGAATGTATAATGGTTGGGATTTCTTGTGCTTCATTTTAAATTTTTCAAAAAGCTATCTAACATATATGTTTACAAAAGATCCACCATTATCAAATATAATGCATGTTGGAATGTCATATCCATAGATGATATGGTAATATATGAATTTGGCTATTATCTTCTCGATGACATAAGTGAGAGGAATGGCCTCAATCCACTTAGTAAAATACTCGATTACAGTCAAAATATATTTATGGCCATCTAAAGATGTTAGGTTTATTTTTATAAGGATATCGAGGCCCCAAGTAGAGAATGGCAATGGTGTTATGATTGGTTGTAGTGGTAAGGAAGGTGTGTGTATCAAATTTACATGTTATTGATAAGGAACACACTTCCTTACATAATTACAAGCATCTATCTCCATTTTTGGCCAATAATGACCTGTTATGAGGAGCTTTTTAGTTAAGACCACATCATTAGTGTGGGCCCCACACATTCCTTCATGAAATTCATTTATCACTAGCTTAGATTCTCCTAAAGATAAACAATGAAGTAGCATTCCATCATAGCCTTAATGATAAAGCATGTTTGCAAGGAGGGTATAATGGGATAGATGATGAAAGAATAGTTTTTGACGATTGTTTGAAAGTTTGGGTGGAAAAATATGATCATGGAAATAATTATAATAGTCTTGGTACTAAGGTAGTTTAGGTGGGCGATTGGGACCAGCTATTAATGCCTAAAACTCTTATTTTAGGTAAAATAACATTCTATGTGAAGCTTTATAGGTATGGGACCAAATTATAGTCTGTGAAATAACCTCTGGGATTTTAGAAGTTGGCTCTTCAATTTAATTTAAGGGGATGAAAAGGGGTAAGAAAGAAATGTGAAAAAATACTAAAGTAGACTAACCAAGTCGATGCACCAAGATATTTAAAGCATTAACCTATAATTGTATAAAATAGCTTGAATCCTCAAACACCATAAACTATTAAATGATCATGAAATCATGAATTAAAGTCTATAATGCAAACAATAATCAACACTACAGAAGCTGAGAATGGAAATAATATACAACAAGAAATCTTCACCTAGTTTGATATAAAACACCACATCTTATTTATTATTGGTGGAGAACAAAATATAAAAGGTTTTAAAGGCATAGTATACAGTATTCAATCCAACCTATGAGGGGCACCTGCTAAGGTTATGAAACAAAAAAAGTTAGCAACTATTACTTCTATTTTAAAACTATTACCAATGGCTACTCTTAAAGATAGTAAAAAATGCAAGTAATCGATAACCATCCCCTGTAAAGGAACAGAGTCCCACTTATATATGCATAATGGTCTCTTCTGAGAGTGACACCTAGAAATCTTGGTGTTTGTGCCTATGATGATGTCATTGTAACTAAATGAGGGACTCTAGCTCATGAGTGTAGTTAATATTTAGATCCTAGATATGGCCAAATTCAATGCCTTATGATGGATGTGATGCTTAGGAGAAGCATCATGGTACCACGTGTTCATCTCTAGAACTACCTCTATTATATCATTGAAAATGGGGACCAACTTACTTCAACTAATGATGCAACTCCTATTTTTGAAAAAAAAATTCTACCTTAGCCAAGCATCATGATGCCACATGGAGTGTTTTGCTTGCTTCCACTCTTTATCACATAGTGGGATCCACCCATATCTATTTTCCAATGGTGTTGCTTGAAATACTAGAAAAAATATACTCTTCCCAATAAGCATCATGATGCCACATGGAGAATCATATGTTCCTCTTTGCAACTAAAATGGTGGGTCCCCATTTCAATTCCACCATCTAATGACACTGCTTTGAATCCTAATAAAAGATAAATGACCTCAAAGAGCATCTAAATGTCATGTGGAGTGCTGACACTCTTCGTGGGAAAGCTAAAAACCCTTTATGGTAGACAAGTGTTAGGTTGCCACATGGTAGAAGTGGAAGGGGACCAATGCTTAGGCAAAATCTATAAAAGGGACCCTAAGAAGAAGGAGGTCAAGAGCATAACTACTGAATTCCACCAAGAAAGTATAAGGCCAAAATCTGACAACTCCAAAATAATAAAATTTGGATTTTGATCCATAGTTCTTAATGACTCACAGGGGCATCCACCTGTGGATGAGAGAACCCAAAAATTCTAGTTTTGCAAACTAGTCATGGTAAAATTTTCAAAAAAGGAGGAAGTCCTACAACTTATAAATTTTGAAGGGCCACCTTCAAATTCACCCACTCTTCCTCCTTGAGATAGGATTTCTTCTTCAAATCCTCAAAGGCTCTATCTAGATTAATGATATCCTTAAAGGAGATGTTTCCTAAACCCTAAACTATCACAACATTTAGAACTCCAACTAGGTGAGTGGTTATAATATTTTATCCACCTTAGAGACACTTGGTTATTGACTGAGAACCATGAATACATATTGGTCATTCTACTTCTGCTCTAGTATTACTTTGATCTTTTCCTCTAGGAGGATGGTGTTTTCCACCAATAATGGAGAAGCGAGTCCTAATTGGACTAGTTGTTTTATGTGTGCCCTCCTATCATAGACCACCTTTTCTAAGGTATTGAGGAATGCCTTATACTTGGTAGCTACTTTATTGTAGCTCAAAAATTCATTGACTTTTTCCACCATTTAACTTCATTCAATCACCCCTACTCCTTGTAGTGTATCACTCATAACATCATAAAGCTTCTGGATAAGGAGTTGTGAATCTTAAACTTGGGGGATATGAAGGCAATGACCTAGTAAATGAATGTGCTTACTTGGGAGCTTAGATTATATGAATCGATGATGAAATTGAGTGATGGATTTAGGTTTGTAGTTACACCTTTGATCATATCCTAATAAGATATGTATAGCTACTAAACCATTGGAGTATCCCCGTAATTTGGGAGCAAGTGGCAAGGTCATTTTTTAGCTATAAGATTTCCTAGTCCTTGATTAAGGACTCTTGTTGTGTCTATTACTACAATTATAGATACTCCCAATTAGAATCTAAGAGATTTTGATGGATTTGTGCAAGTTCTTCCTCCTTTTCTTTCATCTTGGCCTCTGTGACCACTCATATATTGGATTTTACTATAAAACTATCTTTAGAGACATGGATTTGAAGGTCAAAATTCAATTTTTTTAGATTTATGTCCTTTGTTTTAGCCTTAGTGTTGAGGGGGTTGACTATAGCTTTCACCTTGGTAAGTTTCATCTTATTCTTTTCTAGCTATTGACCTACTTTGATATAGTTCATAGTAATGGACATTTATGTTTCCTCCATCAGATTGACCCTATTAGTGGGCCTAGCCTATCTAAGATTAAGGATGATGGCTTGTATTGCATAGTCCCCTAACTATATTAGGTCTTGTGGTTTGACTACTTAGGGTGTCATATACACAATCATGAGAAATTTTTGTGTTGGATCAAATAATGACTGCATAGGGGGCACCACTAGGGCCTTGGCCTATTTTCCCTTCCTATTCTTAACCTAAGCCTCTCAGGCTTTCCTTGTGGCATCCATCTATTAATGAAACTGCACTTATGACTAAATTTTTTCCCCTATGAAGGGGAATCCTTGGGGTAGCTTGAATTGAATGATCACTTATTGCTATGAAGAAGTGGGTGTTATTCCTCTAGTGTTGAGTGGGTGAAGGGTGAGGGTAGAAAGAGAGAAATTTTGGAGCCATAAAAGTGGGGTGGAAGGTAATTACACCATGATGGAAGATGATGCATATGATGAGGGCATAAGAGAAAAAAAAGGTGCATGGGAGGAGATCAAGATTGAAGAGGAAAGCAATGCAAGCTCGATGATAGGCTATGTGGATGAAAAGGAGAGCAAGGCTAGGGAAATGATTGGTTGGGTAGTAGAGAGTGCCACTATAATGGGTAAAACTATGGAAGGAGATAGAGTGAGTAAAGAGGTAGAGATAAAAATAAGGGGCTAGGAAAAGTGTACCTTCTTCTGAGGGAGGTCTGACAGAGGTCTAGATACTGGTGTCTCAATTTGTTTTGGCTGAGATGATTTAGATATGAGGTTCCCTAAAGAGTCTTGTTGTTTTTATGAGGTAGTAAGGTATAGGTATAAATGTGGAAGCTAGGTTGATAACTTCAAGACTACTATGACTTTTACTTCTTCCTCTGGAGGCATGTCCCCCTCTTCCTCTCTAAGGGTGTTTTTTCCTTCCTTTTCTTCTTCTTCTTTGATATATAATTCTCCTTCTACCAAGCCCTCTATTAGATGGTGATAATCTCAAACTTTTTCAAAAGTTTCATGTATTTCTTTCTCTTCAAAATTTGAGAATGGATTTCCAATCTCCTACCTATATCCCTAATAGGCATTTTTCTTTTCTTGGATCCAATCTCTTGAAGTGAGTTATGCCCTTAGTCCCTTTGTTAATTTCTTATAAGGGTAAAAATTATAGACCATGTCATATAAGGATTCCCATGGATTATGGATGTTCAAGAACTCTAGGATAGATCCACATAATATTTGAGGTCATCCTTTGTGGGTGACCTCTGCTACTCAAGGTATGTCTTGGGCTCATGATTGGGTGATCTTGCAGTCTTCAAGGAGGCTATGTAACTGACTAGGTCATAGCTCCATATATCATAAATTAGGTTGAGGCCAAACTCCACAATTTTGGATTCAATCAGGTGATCCTATGACCTATTTACCACCGTGATGCCTCCTCTTGTGAAGGGGACATCATATAGGCCTTTCTTCTTACATCCCATGATGTATATAGATTCAACCATATTAAGTTGGTGATCCAACTTTAAGTCTAGGGTCTTATCCATGAGTAAGTGTGGGATTAAAAAGGGATCCTCTTTGAATCCATGAGCCCAAATGAATGTAAAATGGTTCTTGAAGAACCAGTCAACTAGAATCTTGCTTCTAGTGAGACATGCTCTCTACAAATCCATCATCCTAAATGTAATGGCCTCTCACCTAAGGTTGATTAGGATTAGGGATAAAAAGAGTTCTAAAAACTCATAGTAATATTGTGTGATTTATAGGATGTGTTTTCACACTATGATGGGGGTCACTGTGTGAAGAAGCATGCTTGTCTCGAAGGAGTTGAGGGTGAGGTATGTAGAGAAAAACTTGGAGTGATAGAATATGATGAGGTGAAGGAAGAAGGAGGAATACTGAAAGGTACTCCACATTTAAAATTTTTCTAGCTCATTTTACATGGTAGTGGTGATGGCCTTGGATAATTCCATCCTATACACCTCCTCCTTATCATCTTCAAGAGGAAGATCACTCCCAATTGAAATTAGGGGTGTTGGCATCTAATTCTATCCCAAATATGAATGAAAGCTAACATAGATAGGATGTCTTTTAGGTCCTATTTAAGGAAGCTCATCAAGGGAATGGGTAATATAGGCACTTCTATGTAGCTAAAATTGAGAATAAAATTGAGGAAGTTGATCTTACAAACTTGGGTGTTCTAAACCCTCTATAAGCTCCATATACTGTAAATATAAGCATTAGGGTTACTTGGAAGCTAGAGTATTTCCCTTATGGCATCCACACTGATCTCTACCTTCAAATGGGTATTACCCATAATGATGCCCATGTGGGCATCATACATATCTACATAGACGGAAGTGAGCTTTAAGCATGGGTGTTATTGGCCAATTTCTAGAACTAGAAATTGGCCAACCCTATAGTTTATATGGTCATGACCTATGTTTATATTCTGCTTTTCAGTCATGTTGAAGGTGTTTAAGACATGTATACTCAATTATTGTATATTCATATTCCAATATTTTCTTAGTATCACTTGAGTGAAGGATTATGTGAAAAGTATGTAATTTGTGTTATGTCTTTCCTTTACATATTTTGTGTCTTGGAACATTTTTTATTTGTAGACCTTTAAAAATGAACTAGTAGTATGAGACGTGCTTGGGGACATCAAGATTAAACTATAAAAATTAATCACTTGAATTTAAAATATTTAATGGATCCTAAGAATGAATACACTACCACCAGGTGTTGATATCTCACTTAATCGGATCATAAATCAATGATGAAAGATAGGTCAACTAGTCAGTGGATCTTGGGAACAAATAAGAAGCTATAAAGTGTCATGACTATGACAATTATTAGGTAAATCAAAAGTATGCATTAAAACCATGCTAAATAATATCAATGGTGTGCATAAGGTTAAAGGGTCAACTAAGCTTAGGATGACTACAAGGTCACCACATGGTGCAAGCATGTGAAACATATAAAGACTAATAGTGGAGACCACATGAAGCATGTGAGACTAACAAGTGTCATATTATCAAAGGCTAAATTAAATACAAATATAAGGATATAAAGTGGCATGATATCGAAGGTAGATCATAGATCAATAGCTAATAACAAAGGTCAAATCTAGAAGACTCCCAAAGAGATCAACGGAGTAGGCTTGATCAAATCTCCAAGTGGTACAGGATGAGGACACATGTCCTAGGTGATGATAATCAAGTTTTTAAATGAGGTAAGTAGCCTAAGGGGATGCCACGGAGGTAGATGCATTAGATCAAAATTTTCACCACCCAAGTAGATAAAAATATGAATGTAGGAGCAAGACATGACCAAGAGCAAACCTTGCAGAATCATAGACCATTATTAAAGTTCATTTTGGATCTAGTGTGATGGTTTAGAACTTGTAGACCTTATTCATTGAGATTAAAGTAATGTTTTAAAACTATTTTCATGGTATTTTGAAAGTGATCCATGTGTATGATAAGTTCTCAACTTCCATAAATGCTCAGAGGTAGAAATAAGTCTTTCTAGGCCTAATATAGATCTAAGATGGGCATGTAGTTGTTAATATGAGATCAAGCAACCTACACATCTGTATAACAATTATTGATATATGAAAACCAATAAAAGGAATTGGTTTTCATCTTTAATAAAACTACGATGAGGTTTGAAATAGGGGTAGATTTATGATTAATGAAAGGAGTGTCTATCTCATCTTCTGATATGGTCATATCCTTAACAAATAGGTACTTATATCCATTTAAAATAGACATAAACATGGCTCTATCAGATCAAAAGATATAAGGATTTTATATTTATAGTGAAGGTCATTAATATAGAGGATCTCAAAAAGGATTCCTGTAGTAGTGGGGATTGCTTCTTGCAACTAGTCTTGATCTTCACATTCCCCATCATGTCATAAAGATACAATGACATTAAAGTAGGGGAAGGCTCCAAAATGATTAAATTGGTGATTTTTTTGAGTGGAATTGGGCACATTAATGACCCCTTCAACACCAATTTCTCTCTCTTACCTTATTTATTCATATAAATACTAACTTTGAACTCTTGATTTGTATCCCTCAGCTTGATATAGCAAAGCTCTACCAAAATCACTTTATAAAACTCTTTTGAAGCAATATAAGGCATCTCAGATTCTAGTTGAATCTTAAGTGTGTTTTATTGAAATTTGATTTACAAAGTGTATATTTCTTATTCATCATCTATATCTCCTTCATGTACCTTACTTCAAGTCTATTGGCTTCTTATAGGTTGTGTGAAGTGTTAGCTAGTGAGGTTTCCCTTGAAGTATCATAAGTTCATAGTGTTTTGCTTAAACATATCTCTTTATGTCCTTCAAGTTGCAAATCTCTTTTCAACCTTCGTATAAAATATTCATGTTTGCAACTTTGTCATATAATTTGATTAGTTATTATCCTAATTGGATTCATTAGTAGTCATAAAAGTGTCTAAACTAAGAGTGGATCATTAAACATTTGATGCATAACCATTTAGACTAGGTTTTTTTCTTTTTAGCTTTCTTCCCTTTCCCTTTTCCTTGGTATAAGTATAGGTCTAGGAGAATAACTATATTGTCATATTAGAGGATCTAGCCTCATTAAAAACCCTAGAGGTCTGACCCAAGTTTAGGTAACCCATAGCCTAGGGTCATTCCCATGTTAGACTAGGTTTGAGTAAAGGACTTGAACAATACTTTGCTTAGCTAGGGTGCAGCCTAAGCCTCCAATAGTTTTAGGCATACCTGATGGGATACATTCTCTTTGGCATGACTAAAGTTTGGAGTTGAGAAAAAGTATTTATAGTAGAGGGAAACATCCACCATCATTAGAAGCTAAATATTCTCCATGTTAGAGTTCATATCATCATCCAAACAACACCTCTCATGCCAAAGGTTACTAGAAGGTCATCTAGTAAAGGTATTCCCTTTGAATTCATTGAGCTACCTTCTATTTCATATAAAAGAGCAAGATTCAAAAGGATAGGTCCTTATCCCCAAAATAAATATTCATCTCCTAGTCATCCTATTATTTTAATTAGTGTAACCCCCACTATGAAAATGGTGTTATGCCCTTAACCATTGGTGTGTCTAGGGATATGTGTGGTCGACTTGTGGATTACATACCTCTTTTATTTACTTCTTACATTTCTTTATGTTCTTATATAGGTCAGCCTATGGAATAACCTTGGCTAAGTAGGCTATATATAGGAGGTAGTGGTTAGTATTTAATCATCATGTTAAGTATTCTACCATTAGTGCATTATTATGGAGGTTTCCCCCTCAAAGTGGCTTTGCTATATTATCCAGTATTATGTTTTGTTGTCAATTATCATTGTGTAATCTCTCATATTTTCTTATTTTGTGTAATATAAAATCATTCTATGTGAATATCTAAGTAATTTCATTACATGTGGTATCAGATCATCGATTTAGGTTAGTTTCCTATGGAATTTTCTTTGGATCTAGTCAGGCATGGATTCTAGGAGTAGTGAAAGCAAAAAAAAATTAACTTACAATCTGGGAAGAATTAATTTTTTCTGTCAGCAACGTATTTTTCAAAAAAAAATTGAAAAACATATTTTAAAAAAAAGTCTAGAATTTTTTTTCCCCATTGCAAACTTATAGTCATTAGATTCATCTCAATGAGATGATCTCAATGATATATTCTATTGGTACACTTTTTTGGTACCAAAATTTTTATTCTATGCACAAAGGTAATCATTATATTCATCTTGATAAGGTGATCATAATGGTACCATTTCCTAGTACACTTTTTTTGGGGGGTCAAACCCCTCCTAAGGTTTGTTAACGGTAGGTCCTTCAAAAGGGAAGAAAAGGGGCACCAAAAACTCCTAAGACTCCCATCGATGACATGGAATTTGGAACTTTAAATCTAGTGATTTCTCAGCTTCAAGAGGACATACAAAACTTGGTGAGGCATGATGACTTTGTTGCAGTCTAAGTTGATGTTTTAGGGATGCATGGAGATATTAATGGAGTTCATAGTGAATTTTATCATATCAGTACGCAATTGTCTACCTTCACATCTCAATTTTAGCCTAATAACCCTCCACTTTAGCATTCATATCCTCCTCTCAACAACTTCCATACTAGTATGAAATTGATGTTGCCAAAAGTGGACCTACAGAAGTTTGATGGTAAGGATATTCTCACTTGGATTAACCAAATTGAGAATTTATTTAAGATGCATCAAACCCCTAGTTCTCAAAGGGTGATGGTGGCATCCTTGTATATGGAACTTGAGTAATTCATTTGGTATCATTGGTTATGTGCTCAAAATAAAAATAATGGTGCTCCTGTTACATGGATTATTTTTATTGAGGGGTTGATAGCTCATTATCAAAATAATGTCTTTGAGAAATATTTTAACTAATTATCCAAGCTACAATAAATAATACCTGTGAAGGATTATATTCATCAATTTTAGAATCTCTCTTTATGGGTGGAAAATATCACTAAGAGAAATTTGTTGGATCTATTTTTGGGTGGCCTCAAAGATAGCATCCAATACAAAGTTTGAATGTTTAACCCAACATTAGCATTAGAAGCTATCCCTAAGGCATGTATGATAGAATAAAAAGATATGGTCAAAAAGAAAACTTTCACTACTGGTCATGATCACAACTTTCCAGCACCTCATTTCCATATCCCACTAGATTAACACAATGACAAATTGAAGAGAAGCAAGCCAAAGGGTTGTGTTATGGTTGTGACAGTAAATGGAGCAAGACCATCGTTGTGTTAAAAAGAAGTTATTTTACATTGAAGGTGCCAATGATGATGAAGATGATGCAGAAGTACATGATGCAAATACAAAAGTTTTTGAGGAGGAATCTGAAGACTCTTAGCCTACTATTTCATGTCATGCCTTGTAAGGTATTAGTACTCCCCAAACTCTTAAGGTGATGGATTTCCTTAATAAATAAAAGGTCATTATCTTGATTGATTTTGGGAGCACACACAACTTCATCCATAGTAAGTTGGTTACTTGTTAGAACTATTTCATTTATCTATCTCTACAATTTTAGGTTATGATTGTAGATGGTGGTACTGTCAGTTGTCTAGGAAAATTTCATAGTATTAAGCTGGCCATGGGAGACTACTTATTGGATTCTCTTATGTTTGTTATTTTGATGGGTGGAGCTGATATTATTCTGGGAGTCTATTGGCTCACCACTTTGGGCACTATTGAGATGAATTTTCAAGAATTATTCATGTGTTTTCATTCTAAAGAAAGGACATTTGATCTAAGAGGATTAAAGGCTAAATATTCCCAACTTGTTAGCTCCCATCAAATGATAAATATTGTCCATAAGGGTGTTGAGGGATTTGTAGCTTGCTTATTTTCTATGGAAGTACAACCAACTCATCCATCTCCACCTCTTGATCTGTAATGAACAATTGATGCTCATTCTATTATTTTTGGATACATTCCCAAAGTACTTCCACCTATCCACATGCATGATCATGCTATCACACTTATTATTGGTACTACACCACCCAACATCAGGCCATATAGGTATCCCTATACCCAAAAAAGTGAAATTGAAAAGATGGTACAAGAGATGTTGGATGTAGAAATCATTTTCCATAGACAAAGTGAATACTCTTCACCAGTTGTCATGGTGAGAAAGAAAGATGACACTTAGAGGATGTGCCCTAACTATAGAGAACTCAACAAGTACACTATCAAAGATAAGTTTCTAATTCCTATCATTGATGATTTTATAGATGAATTAAATGGTGCTCTTTATTTTACCAAGTTATATCTATGTTTTAGGTATCATGAAATCAAGATTCATGATGAAAACATACCCAAAATTGCTTTCAGGACTCATGAGGGCCATTATGAGGTTTTGGTTATGCCTTTTGGCTTAATAAATGCACCATCTACTTTTTAGATTTTGATGAATATTGTTTTTAATCCATTTTTTAGGAAATTTGTTTTGGTATTCTTTGATGATATCCTCATTTATAGTAAAAATTAAGTAGACCATTTTTAACATGTGAAACAAGTACTCTCCATTTTGGAGCAAAATCAATTATATGCCAAACCTTCCAAATGTACTTTTGGGGTTGGTGAAGTTAAATATTTGGGTCATTTGGTGTCTTATGAAGGAGTGAAAGTTGATCTAAAAAAAATTCAAGCAATGGTGGACTGGCCAATTCCTAAGACACTCAAGCAACTTCAGGGATTTTTGGGGCTTATTGGTTACTATTGTAGATTTGTCAAAAATTATGGTAGTATTGCAGCCCCACTTACCTCTTTATTAAAGAAAGACTCCTTCTAGCGGACTGATGTAGCTACCTAGACATTTGAATAATTGAAATTGGCTATGTGCACTACTCCAGTATTGGCCACTCATGATTTTTTTAAGACTTTTGTGGTTGAATGTGATGCATCTAGGTATGGTATTGGTGTTATACTCATGTAAGAAGGCAAACCACTGGCATTTGAAAGTCATCAACACAAGGGTAAAAATCAGCATAAGCCCATCTATGAGAAGGAAATGATGACCATTTTACATGTAGTCAAACAATAGAGACCTTATTTGATGGGTCATCACTTTCAGGTAAAAACCGATCATGATCGTCTTAAATATTTTTTAGAATAAAGGTTTTCATCAAATAATAATAGAAATGGGTATCTAAGATACTAGGCTGTGATTTTTAAATAGTCTACAAAAAATTCAAGGATAATGTGGTGATAGATGCACTATCCAGAAAAGATGAATCAGTTAAGGCATTGTTATGTGCCATAACCATTTTGCAAGCAGATTGGCTAGAGGAAGCGCGATCAAAATGGGAACATGATAGTATTACTCATGATTTGATTCAAAATCTTCAACAAGGTTTAGGTGGATTTAAAAAATTCACATGGAAAGGTAATGCATTATGGTATAAAAATAGATTGTACCTATGTAATAATTCTCTTCTTAAACAAAAAATCTTTCAAGAACTTCATGCAACTCCAATTGGGGGTCATTTAGTATTTTTGAAAACCTATCACAGAATCAAGCAAGATTTTTTTGGGAACTTCTCAAAGGGGACATCCAAAAATATCTGGTTGAATGTATGATCTATCAACAAAACAAAGGTGAAACTATCAAAACTCTAGGTCTTTTATAGACTTTATCTATCCCTAGCCAACATTGGGAAGAGGTATCTATGGATTTCATTACAGGGTTACCAAGATATGATGTTCAAAATTTTATCATGGTTTTTATGATCATCTCAGTAAGTATGCTCATTTTTTTCATTATCCCAAGCATTTTTTGCTATTATAGTAGCTTCTGCTTTTCTCAATATAGTTCAAAAACTACATGGGGCCCCTAAGATCATTATCAGTGATATAGATCCCATTTTTACTAGTAATGTTTGGACTCAGTTATTTACATGTTTAGGCACCAAATTGGCTCATAGTTCATCCTATCATCCTCAATCTAATGGATAAATTGAGGTAGTCAACAAATGTTTGGAAGGATATCTCCATTGTTTTGTTTCTGATAAATAGGATAAATGGGTTCATTGGCTACCACTTACTTAATGGTGGTATAATACTTTTATTCATAGTTCTTACAAAATGTCTCCTTTTATGGCACTATATGAATACCACCCTCCATCAATCACTTCAACCTTGAAGGTCCATCCTAAGGTTCATGTAGTTTAAGAACATATTCACTATCAATAGGAGGTCCTTGCAAGTTTGCATGAAAATTTATCTATGGCCTAGAATCACATGAAGCAACAGACAGATCAACATAGAAGTGAGAGGCATTTTGACATTGGTGATTGGGTCTTTTTTTGCTTACATCAATATAAATAGATGTCATTAAATCAACAAAAAAAGGATAATAAGTTATCCCCTACATATTATGGGCCTTATCAAATCTTTTAGAAAATTGGTAGTGTGGCCTACAAGTTAGATTTTCCTTCATCCACTCGCATATATCTAGTATTTCATGTATCATGCCTAAATAAATTCATTGGACATAGAGTTACCATTCAAATAGAATTACCAAAATTAGATGAGGACGGTAGAGTTGTTCTTGATCCTGAGGTGATCCTTCAATGACATAGCAAGCAACTACATTCTAGAGCAATTACAAAATACCCGATCAAATGGAAAAATCTACCATATGAATATGCCACTTGGGAGGATAAAGCATTTGTGCAACAACATCTAGAGTTACCATAACATTGAGGACAATGTTGTTTTAAATGGGAAGGGCTTGTTATGCCCTTAACCATTAGTGTGTGTATGGATATGTGTGGCTGACTTGTGGCTTGCATAACTCTTTTATTTACTTGTTACATTTCTCTATGTTCTTAGACAGGTCAGCCTATGGAATAACCTTGGATAAGTAGGCTATATATAGGAGGTAGTGGTTGGTCTTTAATCATGTTAAGTAATTTGCTATTAGTGCTTTTTTATGGAGGTTTCCCCCTCAAAGTGGATTTACTATATTATCCAGTATTTTGTTCTATTGTCAATTATCATTGTGTAATTTCTCATATTTTCTTATTCTATGCAATATAAAATCATTATGTGAAAATATCTAAGTAATTTCACTACAAATGGTAAGGCCTATAATGTAATATTTTATACCCTTTAATGGTGGTAGCCCTCTTAACCTTTAGCAACATGATGATATCCTTGCTTCCTCTTTGAATATTCTACCATACTTTACAAGGTAAAACTCCACCACCCCTATAGATCACAGAGCTGACATTTCAAACTTTATTCAATACATAAAATTACATAAGAAAATATAGCCATGAGACTACTAGCCACATCCTTGAAAGGCAAAGCCTTGCAATGGTATAGGGGTCTAGTTCCTACCTCAATCAATACTTAGGATAAGTTTGGTGAGTGCCTATGTAAACATTTTGAGAATCAAAATGACCATGTGTCACTTATTAAACAACTCACCTCAATCAAGAGGGCCTTCTAAGAATCCATGGTTGATTTCAACTATAAATTCCAAAAGACTTGCGATAGGATCCCTATCATCATTAAGCCCACACCCAATTATACTTTTATTTACTATTTTATATCATTGAATTCAGACATTGTAGTTATGACTCAATCTATGGGTGGGATAACTCTACCTAGGGCTTATAGGATATCTATAAGGCCAAAAAATTGTTTGATACAAGCAGGGAAACTCATGCCAAGACCTTTCATGCCACTTTTTCCTAAGCTTCAGTTAACACCACTTACCATTTCTCTATTTCCCACTCCAAACAATCAATCCCAACCTGAAGATGGTCAAGTGGATAAATTTTCAAGGATTGAGAGCTTGTTAAAGGAACAAAACAATAAGCTAGTGGTTATAGACATACAACAATAGGCTTCATATAGGCCATACCAAGGTCCCTTCCAATCCCATTACCCTACTTCATCCTACAATAGGCCCCTTTATCCATCAAATCAACAAGCCCAAGGAAAAATTACTCAAGGTAGATCTTATAATAATTATAACCCCATAGCTGTAAGTAGCTCAAAATCCTTGGTCCCCACACAAAACAACCTTGCACAAGAGGGTCAATGGAAATCAAGAAGGTAGTTCAATGAGATGGTAATGGTTACAAGTGAAGAAATGTATTAGGATCCTAGTTGGTAACATAATCCTTAATTATGAGGCCATGACACAATGCCTCCTCCACTACAAGGCCCTCTAATGAATTAAGGTAATATTCCTTCCTTGACACCACTAGAAGCTCAGATTCAAAAGTAGGGGAAAATAGGCAATGTACTAGCTAACACCATGTACAAGAACTTTCAATAAGGGGAGCATATATTTAAGCATGTATCAATAAACATGGGGTAGACTACACAAAGGGTAGATGAACCAGTTGCAACCCATATAAAGTTTAAGAGGAAGATGTTGGATGACAATTTGGGGCAGCATAAGGCTTCTTCAACATCTCCACAAGATAGTCAGTAGCCTACCCCTTTAAGTTTAACTATTAAAGCTTTTATAACTCAACTAAATACCTCAACATCATGGGTAGCAGTAGAAGTCTCCTTTTATTCCTCATGTCACTCAAGTGTTAGGTGATACTGCCACTTCCAAGGTGCAGTTCAAAAGCACTAGTCTTCCTTTCAATATTGTAGATCATATGAAAAGGGATAATGTCACTATTTATATGTATGATGCTCTATGTATTCCATGATATAAAGAGATTCTCCAACTAGAGCTCTCTAAGCCTTCTCATGTGAATGAGACAACTAATAAAGTGAACAATATCTTTACCAATATTAGTTATCCTAGTTAAATTCAAGTTCCTAGTCAATCTCCTAGTCAAAATCAAGTTCATAATTTTGTTCATCCCCCTAAGGTTTTCAAAAACCCTCCATTTTATTTAGTAGTCATCATAGGGGACTACTTAGTGAATAATTGTATGATATATTTAGGAGCTTCAACTTCAGTTATGCCTAAAGCCAATCTTGAGCCTAAACATAATCTTGAGCTTAAGTATGTGCCTAATGAAAAAGGTGTTCTTCATTTTGATGGATCCCCTAATAAAATAGTAGGTATATTGAAAGATCTTAAGATCACATTAGCAATTTGCCCAAATTGTGTCATCACTCAAGATGTAATGGTTATAGACCTACCCCCATATTTTACCCTATGTCTATCTAGGGACTTTACTACAAAAATTAGGGGATATTTGTCCTTTGATTGGTCATACATGGTTTTTAGGACCAGATATGGGATTAGGGACACTATTAGGTCAAAACCTATCTCTATGTTTCATCTTTATCCCTATATACCTAACCTTGTAAACATCAAATGTATTGTATTAGATGAGGATGAAAATGCTAGTGAGCAAGAGCCTCATGACCATCTTGAAGTCATTTCAAACTTATACTTGGATGAATGGGAAATTAATAATCATGGATTTGATCCCTACTTTAATATTGAAGAAGCAGGCTTAGGGTTGTATTATATGAATGATAAAGGTGTTGTTATAACTTTCCTAACTAACACCACTCAAGAGGAAGATGGTTTATAGAATTTATTCTTTGATGGCTCAAGATCAAAGAACAGTAGTTTAGCTAGAGCCATGTTGGTTTCACCCTTAGATTAGAAGTATTATTCAACTGTAAGATTTCAATTCAGTTGTACTTCAAACATAGTTGAATATGAGGCTCTTTTACATGGTTTGCAAGAGGCAAGAAGAAGACATGCAAAACTTATTCATGTTAAGGGTGATAGTGAGCTTGTTGTAAAATAAGTGAGAGGCATGAGTTCAGTCAAGAACCATCATTTAAAAGATTACAATCATCATGTATGGGATCTCATAGAGGATTTATTGGCATTTAATATACAATCCATACTAAGAGAGGTAAATCAATATGCATATAGGCTTGCAGCCATTAGACCTCAGTATGAGGTTGTATAAGGAGTCAAAGGAAACCATAGTCAAGACAATATCAAGGTCATATGCAAGCCAGTTGTACCTAATAATGAGGTGAGTTGGTAGGTATTTGATAATGATGACCAAATTACATGTTTTCTAATGTAGGAGGCAAAATTTTCCCATAAGAATCAAAACAAATTCCAACATCATTATGATGATCAAATAATGAAGTTAAGATATAAAAATCTACCTAAGGGGCTTGTGACATTGTAAATCATCTTCAATGAATATGACCAAGTGAGAAGAGGTAAGGCATGTATCTCAGCCAAGGAGGAACATTATGAAAGGATAGATATCTTCAAAGATAAATTGTTGAAGTTAGGAAAGATTAACATAGTAAAAGAGAGAGATACATTTTTTTCTTTATTCCAAGATTTACCTAATGTATTTGCATGGTAATACAAGGATTTTAAGGGTTTTGATCACAAAACTTTCATAACATACCACTAAACTAGAGAGCAATGTAAAACCAATCAAGTAGAAATAAAGGCCTATCAACCTAAAAGTGGAGGAGTTGATGAGAAGGGAGCTATTTAAGTTTATAGAATCAAAGATGATATTGCCCATTATGCATTCCTCATGGGTGGAAAACCTTGTGCTAGTGAGGAAGAAGAATGGGGAAATATGATTATGTGTTGACTTTAAGAATTTCAATAAATGGATCAGATTCTTCAAAAGATGGTAGGTTCTTAGAGATTCTCATTATTTGATGGTTACTCTGGCTATAATTAGATTATGGTCAAGGAATAAGATAGGCATAAGACTGCCTTCACCATAAAGTGGGGCACTTATTCATATATTAAAATGCCCCTTAGACTATGTAATGCTGGGGAAACTCTCCAAAGGGCAATGGATGTTACCTTTAAAGGTTTGATAAATGACATGGTGCTCATCTACCTAGATGACATCACTATTTTATTAAAGGACCTAGCTAATCACATTGCTCACTTGAAGTTAGTATTTAAAAGATGCAGAGAATTTGGTGTGTTGTTGAATCCTAAAAAATATATATTTAGTATTCATGAGGGCAAGTTATTAAGCCATGTAGTGTATAAATATGGTCTTTCCATAGATCCTAAAAGAGTCTATTCCATCTAATCCTTACCCTTGCCTAAACATAAGAAGGGTCTGCAAAGTTTCTTAGGAAAGATTAATTTTATAAAAAGGTTTATCCCAGGCTTTACAGAGATAGTCAAGCCTCTTACTCACATGTTAATAAAATTCAAGGAGTTTACATAGATCGAAGAAGGTAAGAGGAGTTTTGGGGCCATCAAGGAAGCTATCTCTCTTTCCACTACATTTCTTAATCCTGATTTTAACAAAGAATTCTACTTGTATGCCCTCTCTACATTGGATGTGATCTCTACCATGTTGATGCAACCGAATGAGCAGGGTTTGGAATAACCTTTTTTAGTCAGGTCGTAGAGGGGTATGAGGAGAGGTATAGTTTTATATAAAAACTTGTGATTTTATTAGTGAGAGGTTTGAATAAATTTAGGCACATGGTCTATAGTAGTAAGATCATACTCATGGTAGTACACCTAAGTATTAATGATTTTATACTCAATAAAGACCTCGATGAGAAAAGAGCTAGATGGGTGATAAAATTCATGGATTATGACCTTTAATTTAGAGTTACAAAAATTTTAAGGGGTAGATGGTTATGTGAAAACCTTGAAATAGAGGTAAAATAAGATAAATATCAAGTGCTAGTAGTCTATGAAAGCTAACAGGCAGCTGTAGACAACACAAATTTTAATTAGACACATGATATACTTAGATTTCTTGAGTCAGGCCAATGTATTATGGAGATAGATATATTCAATATAAATAAATTTAGGTTACAAAGTATACCTTATGTCCTAATAAATATATTTATTTTCAAGAGAGACATAGGAGTCATGTTTTTGAGGTGTGTGAAATCATGCCAAATAGACAAGTTACGTAAGCAATTCCATGATGGTCTAGTTGGTGGGTGTTTTGAAACCAAGACCACAACCTTTAAGATCATTATAGTTGGGTACTTATATCCCATAATGTTTAGAGATGCACACTCTTGGGTAAGGAAATGCCCAAAATGTGCAATGTTTTTTGGCAAGCAGAATCTAGTTACCCTTCCCTTATAACCTATATAAGTAGAATAGCTTTTCATGTAATGGAGCTTAGATTTCATAGGGATGATATACCCCCCTTAAATTAAAGTACATAAATGGATCATTACAGATACATATTACTTTATAAGTTGGGTTGAAGTAATTTCCCTCAAAGAAGCTAATGAAGATTTTGTTTTGGACTTTTATGATAGCCTTATGACCAGATTCAATGTGCCTTCTACAATTATTTATGGAAATACATTGGGCTTTAACAGCAACAAGGTATGTGAATGGGATCTTTCACATGAAATTTATGTCAAGGCATCCTCTAACTATTACACATATGGAAATGGACTAGTAGAGTCCACAAATAAGAACTTGTTGAGGATTATCAAGAAAACTATGGAAGATGGTCAGAGGGAGTGGCATATTAGACTAAGGACTAAACTATAGGTAGATAGAGTGACATCTAAGAAAGATATTATACATCCCCATACCTTCTTGTATATGGGAAAGAATCCAAACTTTTTATATCTCTTGAACTTACTGCATTAGATCTTGCACATTAACTTGAGCTCCTAGAGGGTGATGTTATGCAGATAAGGTTGAATAAGCTAAGACAACTAGAGAACATAAGGGGCACTGCTATGCACATTATGTGGTCTAATCATCACAAAGTGAAGAGGTGATTTGATAAGAGGGCTTCCTAAAATACATTCCAATAAGGTGATATAGTCCTCAAATGGGATGAGGACTGTGGAAAACTAAGAAAACACTCCAAGTTTGACAGTCTTTGGAGTTGGCCTTATGTTATCATGGGTTACAAGGAAAACAATGCCTTTGGGATTGTTAGGTTGAATAGACAGAGCCTTCCCATCCCTATCAATGGGAGGTATCTTAAATTCTACTACTAGTGTTGCCTCATGATCTTTGTACATAGGTAGATAGGTTTGTCTTTACCTTCAAGTGCACTTATACATTGCTTTGTTTTTTTTGTTTTTTTTTTATATTTAGGTAGTTATTTGGTGTGTTTTGTTGCTTTCTTATTATTTGTGTGTGTCTCATTTCTTTAAAGTGTTTCCATGAGTCAGGAAGAGTCCTTTTACAAGTAATACTTCATTTTTTTAGTCATCATGAGCAAGCTTGATCAAATTCTATGTTTCATGACCAACAAGTTGGTCAAGCCAGCTAAGTCGCCATAAATGTTGGTCAATTTCTAGAACTATAAATTGGACAACCCTATAGCTTAAAGGGTCATGAACTATGTTTATATTCTACTTTTCAATCATGTTGAAAGTGTTCAAGACATGTATAGTCAATTCTTGTATAGTCATATTCCAATCTTATCTTAGCAGCCCTTGAGTGAAGGATTACATGAAAAGGATGTACTTCATGTTATGTCTTTCCTTTGAAAATTTTGTGTCTTGGTGCATTTTTTGTCCACACACCTTTAAAAATAAACTATAATTATGAAACATGCCCCAAAACATCAAGATTAAGCTATGGAAACTAACTAGTTGAATTCAAAATCTTTAAGGGATCTTGAGAATGAACACACTACCACCAAGTGTCGATCTTACCTAATCATATCATAGATCAATGGAAAGTGAGAGGTCAAAGGTAAGAAGATCCTAAATATAAACACAAAGATGAAAAATGTCAAATTCATAGAATCTAAGATGATATCTAATGACAAGCAGATAAGGGTAAGGTTAGTGGGTCCCAAAAATCCAATGGAGCATGTTTAATTATCCATTCAAAGATTAATGGTGAGTTCATAGTCAAAAGGTTAGTGTATCCTGAGGATGAATGCATGACTAACAAGTGGTAAGATCTAAATTTCCCTTAAAAATATCTAATGATGCATGTCAATTGAGTAAGCCAATGGGTCTAAGTTAATCAATGGTGTGCAATCCATCATACCAAAGTAGATCAACAGTGAGCCAAAGGTTGACTAGTTAGCAGATCTTGAGAATGAATGAGAAGATATCAAGTGTCATGACCAAAACAACTATTAGGTAAATCAATGGTACATATTTGAACCATTCTAAATAAGATTTTTGGTATGAATAAAGTCAAAAGGTCTACCAAGCTTAGGATGAATATGAGGTCACCATGTGGCATAAGCAAGTGAAATAGATAAAGACTAACAGTGGGTTCTATAGGAAGCATGCGAGATCGACAAGTGTCAAATTATCAAAGGCTAAATTAAAGACTAATACATGGCTACCAAGTGGTATAATCTCAAAGTTAAATCATAGATCAATGGTCGATAACAAAGGTAAAATCTAGAAAACTCTCATAGAGATCAATGGAGCAAGCTTGATCAAATCTTTGGGCAACATAGGATGAGGACTCATGTCCTAGGTGACGACAGTCAAGTTTTTAAATGAGTTAATTAGCCTAAGGGGATACCACAGAGGTAGACATATTGTATCAAAGGTTTTTCCACCTAGGTAGATATAAGTATGAATGCAAGAGCAAGACATGACTAGGAGCAAACCTTATAGAGTCATAGATCATCATTAAAGCTTAGTTTGGACCTAGTGTGAGTGTTTAGAACTTGTAGACCTTTTCCATTGATATTTTAGTAATTTTTTACAACTGTGTTCATGGTATTTTGAAAGTGATTCATGTGTATGATAAGTTCTCAACTTCCATAAATGTTTAGAGGCATAAATAAGTCTTTTTAGGCCTAATATAGATCCAAAATGGGCAACTAACTATTGAAATGAGATCAAGCAACCTGTGTATTTCCATTTTAATTATGGCTATATGAAAACCAATAAGTGGAATTTGTTTTCATTTATAATAAAACTATTATTTGGTTTTAAATAAGGGTAGATTTGTGATTAATGAAAGGAGTGTCTCATCTTTTGATATGGTCACATCCTCGACAAATAGGTACCTATAGCTACTCAAAATAGACATAAACATGGCTCTATCAGATCAAAAGATATGAGGATTTTGTCCTTATAGTGAAGGTAATTAATGTAGAGGAGCTCAAGAAGGATTCATGTGATGGTGAAGATTGCTTCTTGCAACTAGTCTTGATCTTCACATTCTCCATCTAAAAAAAGAAATGATGACATTAATACAGGGCAAGGCTTGAGAAGGATTGTAATGGTGTTTGTTATAAGTGGAATTAGGCATATTAATGACCCCTTTAGTGTTAATTTATCTCTCTCTTACCTTATTTCTCCCTATAAATACTAGCTTTGAACTCTTGAATTATATCCCTTGGCTTGATATAGTGAAGCTATGCCAAAATAAATTTATAAAACTCTTTTGAAGTAATATGAGACATCTCATAGTCTTGTTGAATCTTAAGTTTTCTTTATTGAAGTTTGATTTATAGAGTGTATGTTTCTTATTCATCATCTATATGTCCTTCATGTACCTTGCTTCAAGTCTATTAGTTTCTCATAGGTTGTGTGAAGTGTTGGCTAGTGAGATTTCCCTTGAAGTGTCATAAGTCCATAGTGTTTTGCTTAAACCTATCTCTTTATGTCCTTAAAATTGTATGTCTCTTTTTATCCTTCATACAAAATAATCATCTTTATAACCTTGTCATATAATATGATTAGTTCTTACCCTAATTGGATTTATTAGTAGTCATAAAAGTGTCTAAGCTAAGAGTGGATCATTAAACATTCAGTGCATCACCATTTAGACTAGGTTTTAATCCTTTTATCTTTCTTCCCTTTCCCTTTTCCTTGGTATAATTATAGGTTTTGTAGAAGAACTATAGTATCATATCAGAGGAGCTAGACTCATTAAAAACCCTAGATGTTTGACCCAAGTTTAGGTAACCCATAGCCTAAGGTCATTCCCATGTTGGACTAGGTTTGAAAAGAGGACCTAAACAATCCTTTGCTCAACTAGGGTACAACCTAAACTTCCAACAAGTGTACAAGAGGCACCATGCAATAGGTTAGCATTTATCTCCAAATTTTGTATCCGAATGACTCATAGTCATTCCTCTGGACCTTCTCAATAATTCATGCATGTACACCCTCTCTCAAGATTTTAGGGTTTTTAGATAGTTTAGGCTCATAGATATCATCCATGTAATTTGTGACCAATGTTTGGTATCTATATCATCATTTGGCTATGCTCTTGACATTCAACACCTTTGTCTTTGGCTAGTTAGGGGTAGAATCATATGAATTTCTTACCACATATGGTTGGGGAAGATCTCCCTAGCTACCTAACCCACAGGTTCTATGATTTTTGGGTGCTTTCTATTCCTTGACAAGGATGTAAAAGTCTCCATCCCATGAATTCTTATCAAACTCACTCTCTATTATAGTGAAGGCACTAGATGTCTAATTATACTCACAAAATTTCATAATTCTTGGCTCAACTCTCTCTGCTCTTTATGCTCTCAAAATCTCAATGCATCTAAGTGTTTGGCTTGATAAGGAGAGGGGTATTTATAAGCCAATGTTACTGGGTGTGATCATCATGATTTTTTTTTAATTTGATTACCCCATAAATGTCAGGGGTGGCACACATGCTTAGGGAGATACTCACAAGATATTTGAGTTGATCCTTATGGGGAATGGTGTAATATAGAGCATATAACATTAATGGTAGGAGAGGTGAGTAGATAACAATCTTTTAGAGAAATCTTTTAAAATTTAGGAGAGATAAGGTGATGACACATGATAATGGGATGAGCTAATTATGCTGATGAAAATTATTCAAAAGGAAATAATAAAGGAAAGGGAACATAAAAAAGCAAAGGGGGACAACAACAAGGATGGAAAACACACATGCAAAAGGGAAACTAACTAACTATGTACAAGGGGAAGGTTGGTAAACTAGTTGAAGTGTTTCAAGTCAATTTTATTAATTAAAATCCCTAATGCATTGCCTTATTTATCCTCCAACTCAAAAGTATTACCTTACCTATCACCAATAATGTGAAATGGTCCTTTCCATAGAGAATCAAACTTAGCATGTTGGCCTAGTTTCATGGCCCTTTGATCATACTTGAGAACCAAATCTCCAGGCTTAAATCCTAAGTTTGATGATTTTTAATCAAACCACCATTTGACTACTTGCTGCCAGGTGATCTTTACATCACTCACTTACTCTCTTTCTTCTTGGAGGTTGAATAACTCTTCCAACCTAACCTCCATTTCTCTATTTTCCATAATATTGATAGCTTCCAAAAGCTATAGGGTAGAAATTTTTGATGGCACAGGCATGACCACTTCTTTCCCATATATGAATTTATATAGATATGTCTTTAGGATTTGTTTAGGATTGATGCAATCTACCCACAGATACATTTTCATGTGCATATGACACTCCCTTTGAATATTGGCACCCATCCTTTTGATCAACCTTATAAGGTTCTTATTCATTGATTCAACCAACCCATTCCTTTATGGGTAGTAATTAGATGAAGTCTTCAAGAAAATATTATTTTAGAGCATGAATTTGGAAATCTTGGATCCAAGAAAGGCTTTTGTATTGTCAGAGATGATCTTCCTGAGTGGGCTAAACCTTGTTATAAGTTCTTTGAAGAAGCTAAGGATCACATTTTTAGTTGCCTCCCTTAGAGGGACTACTTTGGTTTACCTAGTGAAGTAATTGCCGACCATTATTATCCATTTATGACCAGAACTAGAGGTAGGATTAATCATTTTGATGAATTCTAAGCCCCATTGCATGAAGGGTCTAATGATCATAATTAGATTTAGTGGTATGGCTGAATTCTTTCTCTTCCCTATAAAGAACTGGTATTTTTGGCATTTCTTGACTACTTGATGGCAATCCTTAAACATGGTTGGCCAGTAATACACCACATTCATGATCTTAGTCATGGTGGTTTTTGTATAAAAATGACCACCTAAAGGGGAAAAATGCATATCCTAGAGGATTTTCTTGGCTTGGTGTGCTTCAATGCATCAGAATAGTTCTCTATTGAAGTTTCTTTTGAATAGGACCCCTTGGATTAGTGTGTAACTATCCCCTTATAATCTATAAAAATGCCTTTTATGTATGGGGAGATCATTAAGATACCAAAAATTTTACATGTAATAGGTCCTATTGATAACCCAGGACTCATAAATTTAAAATTGATTTAATAAAATAGTTTTTGACATGTCTTATCCTTCTATTAGGGTGTTTGTGCAATAAGCTATGTATTCAGATATTCCTCTTCCTCTGATCAATTTGGTCAAACTGACATAGATATCATATTCAAAGATCTTGGTGATCTAATTTGTATATTTTTCCATAATCGCCCCTTTTATTAAGTATTCATAAATGCTAGAGTACACAACATACACCATTATTTTACTTATTGCCATAAGGTGAATAAACTTATTGAGGCCCTTGACAATGGAAAAAGCTTATTTTTCTACAAATTTGTACTTGATTTTATATCCATGCAAGGTTCTTGAGTAGAATGTTATTAAGTGTTCACTTCCCCCTTCTTCTTCCTTTTGAGTTAACACAGTCACTAAGCTATGCTCTCTCCCACAAACATACATGATGAAATCTTTAGAGAAGTCAGGGTTGACCAAAATCAAAGTAGTAGATATCACATCTTTTATTTTATCAAATATTATCCTTCCTTCAGGGGTCTATTTCAAGTCCTGGTCCTTTTTTAGCATTAACATAAATAGTCTCACCAATCCTATGAAGTCAGATATGAACCTACCATTGAATTTGATCTTTCTTAAAAAATATTGAACTCCTTTCTTATTCATCGACAAAACTAGGTCTCTGATGGCCTTTACTCTTTTTGGATCAATGGTGATCCCTTCTTTTGATACCATGTATCTAATCAATTTGCCTTATGAGACTCTAAAAATTCATTTCTTAGGGTTAAGAGATACCCCAAATTCTTGGCACTTTTATAAGACCTCCAAATGATCAAAGTGGTATTCCTTCCTTTTGGATAACATGGTGAGGTTATCTAAGTAAATGAGGATGATCTTGTTCATCAAGCCTTGAAAATATACATCTATATCTCATTAAAAATTAGCCTCGGTATTGGAAAGGCCAAAATTCATCTTCACAAATGTGAAGGTTCCCCACTTTATGGTGAAAGTGGTCTTATGCTAATATTCTTCACTTACCCATACCTAATTATATCTAGAGAATCCATCTAGTAGAGAAAACATTTTTTCACCCACTACTATCTAAAGGATTTAATCTATAGAGGGGAGGGGTAATGATCCTTTAAGGATGATTTATTCAAATCCTAGAAGTCTACGCGCAGTCGTATCTCTCCATTCTTCTTTCACACTGGAATTAAATTAGATACTAAGGTTAAATGCTTGATCGGGTTTATGATTCTTGAATTGATCAGTTTCATTAGTTCTTGAGCCATGAGAGATTCAATTTTTTGGTTAACTAGCCTTTGCTTTTGTCAGATGGGTTTGGCTCCTTCCACTAAGTCTATGGTGTGTTGAATGACCACTTAGTAGTATCCTTTCAAATCATCATAGGTCCATGCAATGACCCTTTCATATTTTTCACAAAAAGAAATTAATTGCTTCTTATCCTCTCACGAAACTTCCTTCCCAACCTTTAATTTTATTCCATCTCTAGTATTAATTTTGGAGTAGCTTACATTTGTCATTCCTCACATCATTAGAGTCAAATATATTTTCTAAGGTAATGAGTCCTTTTAGTAGTTTGTTGGTCTTCAACTACATAATCTGATCTCCATAGGCCTCTTTAATTTTTAGTTGTAATTATTCCATAAATTCACATGATTTTTGTAGGAACATCATGATATATATGTCATTTTTGAATACCTACCATTTTTTGTCATTATCAAGAATGATGAGTCTAACAATCACCCATATTTCTTGCTCATTAGTGAACAAGTCTATCATTGGGTCAAATTAGGATCCAATTATTTCCATTATGTTTGCCTCTATATTCATAGCCCTAGGGATGATCTGAATATTGAAATTTTTGAAGGTTTTTATCTAATATCATATCTGATGGTGGTAAGACCTCATGCACACATTATTCATAGCTATGACCTCTCTTACATGTCTTACCACTAATTCAAAATCATCAAATAATTTTAGCCACTTTATGCCCATCACTCGATAAGGCTGAGGCCCTGGACTAGCACTTCATATTTGGCTTCATTATTTATGTAGGTAAATTAAAATCAAAAGGCCCCTTTTTCTAGATGGAGACACCAATTAGATGCCTACTCTAGAGCCAGTCTTACATTTTGCATCATCAAAATATAGAGTGCAAAATTCAAATTCATCTTCAAGCCCTTTGTTAATTTCTTATTTCTTCCTCATGAGCTCAAGGATGGCCTAGTCCTCATCATAGATTATATAGGTTATAAGGCTAGTGGCATCAAATTTTATGAATGGATCACTCTCGATTAATTCATTAATAAGGGCCTCTTCCTCTGAGCTTCTAGCATCTACCACTTTTTCTTCTTTGACAATCTCTATGTGGTAAATCTTTGTCTTAGAGAAAGAAGTGTGCATTTCTTAAAAATTTATCATAGCATCATCTATATGTGTTCCTAATGCAGTGGCTTAGACAATAATTTTAGCTTTAATCCATATTTGGTCCTTAGGATTAAATGGGACCAATCCAATTATATATATCCACATATCTTGGTAGTGAAATCTCTTGATAGACATAGCCCAAATATGGGTGGGATGTTTATCACTACAACATCTTATGACACAATAATGTTGGGACAAGAATATAATGTGAAGGGAAGATCCCTAATGATGCTTATGGTTTATAACTTCTTTCCATCCAACTGCATTACCCCTTTATTCAATGGTTCATACTATAATAATAGTATATGTGCGATCTGTTTAGGCATCGCCATTATGCTAGCACCAGAGTTGATCATGGAGTTGTGTAATAGCTTATTCCCAATGATAAGTGTCAAATATAATGGGGTAGGTTTTGACTTGCTTGCCTCTTCTTTATAGTTGATGAATGTGGATGGTACTTGGTGTTGTGCACTCATGCTAGCTTCCTTTCCCTTCGTATGTGCAAACTTTGTAGTTGGTTTTCCTCATGTGGGTTTTTCCCATTCATCCAAGGCTTCTTTCACTAGAGACTTATGATCGAGGATATATAGGACATCCTAGAAAGAAACATTGGATGAAACTTTATTTATCTACTCCACCATATTGTATGACCCTAAAAGTGGGATCTCAGGGTCTTTTAACTTATTTTTCACTATTTTGCTCCACTTTTGATACATCGGAGGTGGAGGTTGGGATACTAAAATCTTTTCAAAATTCACTTTAGGCCTCAAAAAATCCTTTGAGATCTCATCAAATCTCTTATTGAAGCATGAGTAATAGTTATATTAGAAATACAAAGCTCTATACATGAGACCTTCGCTCGTATAGACTGCATCTTCGCCTTTTACCCAAGAGAAAAGTGCATGTTTTGAGGCTATTTCTTCTTCTTTTTCTAAGGACATCCTTTATATTTACACCATTAAACTATTATTCTCAGCCCTAGGGATCAATACTCATAGGAATATGAATCTAGTACATTTCCCTATCACCATTGTTTGATAATTTTCTACTGTAGATTGCCTCTTGGGTAATTTTAGGGTACATATGTGTCATTGCATGGGAATCACCATGAGTTAGAATCATCTACCATGTTGTTTTGGCTAGTGACTAAATCCTTGATTGCATTAGGTGGTATTATTTATAAGGGATTGGGAACCACCACCATTTGATTTGTAGGTCATACTTGATGGTTTATCACTTGATGATATGACACTTGGTGGTTTGGCCTTTACCTCTCCTACTATTAGTTATGATGGTATGGTGATCTCCTTTCTTGGTAGTTCTAAAAATGGGGTTTTAATGGAATAACTTACTACCTTTTGAGGTTTATTATCTCACTAGAGAATCTTTACAAGATACTCTTCGTGCCATTCATCTTTATGGCTAGTGAGGGTTGAGCATACATGCTCCCCTGAGCAGGTGGATATATGTACATAGAAGGTGGTGCTTGTTAGGTACTCAAGACTTCATATATTGGTGGCATTGATATTTCTGGGAATGTTGGCATCATTGATCAAGGAAGAAGATTTCCCACATTTATCAAGTTATTCTTGACTCTTACTACTAGTTCATACACATCTAACAGTTTTTAACCTTCAAATGACAAAATTATGATAGCAATATCTGAGTTAAAGGACTTGAGGCAAAAGATAATGGCCATACATATGGGTTGTTGAGATGTTATTGGGATCCTTTTCTAGGTTTTATGAAACTTGGTATTAAAATCCATAATAGCCTCTTATGGGTCCCTCTTGATAGTTATCATTTGTTAAAGGAGAGATGATTAGTCTACCTTCTCGTTGAACCACTCAAAAAAAAATTTACCCAAGATAGATAATTGGCTATAGAATTGGGTTGAAATGATCACTACCAATCAAGATCTTAACCTTTAAAAAAGGAAACTAGTAGCCTTAGGGCTACATTCTACTTTGTAACATAGTGCATAATGCATACATTTGTGACATCTTGGAGATGTTCTATTGTACTCTTTAAATCCTCCCCTAAGATTTTAAAGAGTGATTTTAAGGCATTTGTAGGGATGGGGTCCCATTTATATGGAGTTACTGGAGGGATAAGTGGTATTTTTCTATTCCATGCTATGAAGTTCCTCATTGGTCCTTAGATAGCCATATATTATTGTTGTTGATTAGAACTAGATCCTGTGGTCCTTTGGTGAGTTAGAACTCCCAGAGGCGGTGTTAGGAAATTAAAATTCTTTGTTGTCTGTGACTTTATAATGGGCCTTTGGCTAATAAAATTGAGCTCATAGTTAGGTAGACTAGTATTTTGGGTCCCACTGGGTGTGGAGGAAAATAATAAACTATTGACACCTAAAACTCTCATTCTAGTTGAAACAGCCTTCTATGGGAAGCTTTATAGGTGTGGGACCAAATTTTGGTCTATAAAGCAACCTCTGGGATTTTAGAATTTGGATCTTTGATTTGATTTAGGGGATGAAAAGAGGTAAGAAATAAATGTGAATAATACTAAAGTAGACTAACTAAGGTGATGCATCGAGATATTTAAATATTTAACCTATAATCGCATAAAATAGCTTGAATCCTCAAGCACATTAAACTATTAAAGGAGCATGGAAGCATGAATTAAAGTCTATAATACAAACAAGAATCAACACTATAGAAGGTAAGAATTGAAATAATAGATAGCAAGAAATATTCACTCAATTTTACACAAAACACCACATCCTCTTCATTTTTAGGTGGAGAACAAAATATAAAAGGCCGTGAAGGCACAATATACAGTATTCAATCTGACCTATGAGGAGTACCTACTAAGGTCATGAAATAAAAAATACTAGTTGATGCTACTTCTATTCTAAAACTATTACCATTGGCTACTCTCAAAGATAGTTAAAAATACAAGTAATCGATAAATAGCCCCTATAAAGGAAAAGAGTCCCACTTATATATGCACGATGGTCTCTTATGGGAGTGACACCTATAAATCTTGGTATTTGTGCCTATGATGATGTTGTTACAATTGAATAAGGGACTTTAGCTCATGATTGTTGTTGATCTTCATATCCTAGATATGGTATAACTGCAATGCCTTATGATGACCATGATGCTTAAGAGAAGCATCATGGCACCATGTGTTCATCTTCAGAACTACCTCTATTATGTCATTGCAAATGGGGATGAACTCACTTTGACCAATGGTAAAACTCCTAGTTATGATAGAAAAATCTCTACCTTATCCAAGCATCATGATACCATTTGGAGTGCTCAGCTTGTTTCCCTTCTTTATCACATAATGGGCCCCACCCATATCCATCGGCCAATGGCACTACTCAAAATCCTGGAAAAAATAAATTCTTCCTAGTAAGCACCATGACACCATTTGGATAATTTTATGTGCCTCTTTGAAACTAAAATGGTGGATCCCCCTTTCAACTATGCCAGCTAATGGTGTTACTTTGAGTCATGACTAAAGAGAAATGGCCTCAAAGAGCATCCAACTACCATGTGGAGTGTTGGTGCTCCTCCTAGGTAAGTTAAAAACCCTTTGTGGTGGACACGCACCGAGCTACCACATGCTAGAATTAGTATGGGACTGATACTTAGGTAAAATATGCAAAAATGACCTAAGAAGGAGGTCGAGAGCACAAATACCAAATTCCATCAAGCAAATTGGAGACCAAAAGCTAACTGCTCTCAAATAACAAAAAGTGGATTTCAATCCACACTAGCAATGACACATACCCTTTTTGAATCTATCATAATATGTACAAGCTGTAGAAGATTCTTAATAAAAATTTGATATGCTTTAGCACTTCCATCAATCTATATCATAGACCCAATTATTGTCATTGCATTGGTTGATCTATTTTTGGCCCTTAGTACTTATTCAAACTATAAAGATTTAAATTGAACCTTAAGATTATCCATAATATGTTTGTAGGGAATGAGCTTATAATCTCTAGTTTGATATTGATTAGTGGTTTTATTGATGATTAATTTAAAATCACCATAGACTAATAACTGTTGAATATCCCACTATATGACAAGATGCAATCCTACAATAAGTGCCTCATACTCAGCCATATTGTTGGTAAAATTAAAATTAATGTGAAATGCCTTGGGAATCAAATCCCCTTATAGTATAATCAATAATATGTCAACTTTAGATCCATGATAAGTGAAGGAACCATCAAAATATAGTTTCCACTATTCATGTTCATGTTGCACTTCTTCCACTACCATGATAAAATCATCTAGAAAGTCAAATCTGAGTGGTTGAGTATCTATAATAGGGTCTTTTGCAAGTTGATTAGTAATAACCTACCCCTTAATAGCTTTTTAATTTTTATACTCAGCATAAAAATCACTTAAGAGCATGCTCCATTTGGCCATGCATTTTATGAAAGTTGTTTTGGATAATAAAATTTTGAGAGGATCCACCTTAGTGATGATAATTATTCTATTGTTCAGCATATAATGTTGTAAATTTTGGGAAGTGAATACCATAGCCAAACACACCTTTTAAATAGGCATATAATTGTGTTCATAATTCACATGTGTACATCTTAAATAATAAACTACATGTTCTTTACCTTAATCATCATGTTGGGCCAAAAGTTCCCATAGTGTATGCTCAGTTACTGATGTGTAAAGAAGCAGTGATTGTCCAAGTGTTAGCAGTCTCAAAACTAGTAGGTTGGCCAAATATGCCTTGAGCTTCACAAATTCTAACTAACAATCTTCATCCCATTGAAATGTGACCCCTTTCTTCAATAGATGTGTAAATTGGTAGCACTTATCTACCAATTGAGAAATGAACCTTTGGATAGACTAAATTTTTCCTTGTAGGATTAAAATCTATTTAAGATTTGAAGGTGGAGGCATTTCAAAAATGGCCTTAGACTTATCAAGGTTGACTTTGATCCCTCTTTGTGATATAATGAAAACTATCAATTTCCCTGAAGTGACTCCAAAGACACAACTTTTAGGATTCAGGTGGAATTTATATTCATGAATCCTCTCAAAGATTCTTTGTAGAATGTCATGATGCCCACCATATGTTCTTGATTTTTCTAGTATGTCATCAACATAGTCCTCAATGATATCATGCATCATGCCATAGAAGATGATAGTCATAACATGTTGATATGTGGCTCTAGTGTTATTCAATCCAAATGGCATGACTTGGTAACAAAATGTTCCCCACAGAGTGGTAAATGTAGTATTATATTGATCTTCTTGGGCTATCTTGATCTAATTGTATTTATAAAATCCATCCATGAGGGATAGCATCTCATACCCAATAGTAGAATCAATGATCATGTCGATGTTAGGAAAAGGAAAATCATCTTTATGGCATGATTTGTTGATGTCTCTAAAATCCATACAAAGACATATACCATGTGGATTCTTTCTGATTGAAACTATGTTTGATATCTATTCAGAATAATCCAGTGGCCTAATGAAACCTACTCCTAATAACTTCTCTAATTCAACTTTTACCAAAAGGATGATGTGTGGATGCATCTTTCTCAATTTTTATTTAATTGGCTTGGCATTTAGATGAACAACAACTCAATGCACTACCAAGTGAGGGTCTAAGCCTGGCATGTATGAATATGCCCATGCAAAAACATTAGTGAATCCATTAAAATGGATATAATGTATTCATGTTCTACTTTAATAAGGGAAGCTCTAATATAGACAATTTTGGGATCATCATATGTTCCCAAGTTCACTTCAACTATGTTCTTGACAAGAAAGTTATAACTATCTTCAAGAATAGTAGACAAGGTGTGATCATGATCATCTTCTTCTACTATAGTTTCTTGTTGTTCCTCCCAAAGCTCTGAATAATGTGATGAATCTAAATTTGCCATCTCAGGTAACAACCAAGAAGAAAAAATATCTAGAAACTCAAAATTGAGATACTTAAACATTTGTTGTTGTTTTTAATAGATGTTTGTACTAGCTATAGAGCTAGGAATTGATGGATCTTGAACATCCTTTGGGTATGAGAAAACTTTCCCATTCGAGAGTGCCTGAAATAGGTTTTCACTCAAAGACTTGTCTTTATCTTTAATTTTTCCATGATTAATGAGTGCCTCAAAGAGGTTTTCACACAAAGATCTCAATGTTTGATCTTTATTATGACCAAGAAATTTTGATTGCTCTCAAAATTAGGCATAAAGATCTAATGAAAAATCAAAGCCTTATTTGTGATCACCAATGAGAAATCCATCTCTAAGGCCCATATATTATGTAAATAATTATTCATTCTAGAATTCATCAAGGTGTATGACCAAAATTTATTGGTCCCAATCAATGAGTTTAAGATGGCAAAGGAATAGGGAATAGTAAGGTGTTAAGGTCATAATGGCATTTTGATCAAATAAATCTGAGTCAACAAGGTTGTCGAAAAGGATATAATGGGATGCTACATCATTACCAAGAGTCTTGTTGCTAGTTAATTTAAAATAATCACTATCAAAAGTCATGAGGTCACCCCCACGGTATAAATCCAAGACCATGATTTAAATTAGGTACCCTAGCTGATAAAGGTTTTAGGATTCCTTACACTCATGGGCCAAGGCCTTTTCCTATATAATCAAAATTGTGTATGATCTAATTAGGGATAGGGAATTTTGGTTTTTAAAATCAATAAAAGTGTCCTCAGAATATAACCAATCTCCTTCAGTGAAAGCCTCTCGATCTTGTCTTGGTGAAGTAGTAGGTACAAATATCATAGGTGGTTTCCTTTGTTCATTTTTATGTTACTAAATCAAGTTGGGTCTGCTAGGGATTTTGAAAGGTTGGGGTTTACCAAATGTTTTGGGAGACTTCAAAAACATAGTAACATGGAGGGCATCCTTAAGATGGTACATGTAAATGCCCACATCTTCTATAACAACTTTTTTTCCTAAGAGTTATAAGAAATGGATCAGCCAAAGTGGATGTAAGGTCACTAGGGTTGATATATTGGATGGTGGTGGATGTGAAACTATATCCTTATTCTTCTTTGCAATAAATTTAGAACCAAGACAATAGTTATAATTGTAGAACTCAGCCTCTAAATGTTTACAATACTAATAAAGATATAGATTAGTGAGAATAGTAACCTCAATCCCATCATGGGGAAACTTAAAGCACTAATTCAAGGTGGATGGAATGGCCTATACATCATGGATCCAAAGATGACCAAGAATTATGTTATAAGTAAGTTTAATGTTCATAATATGAAATAATGTGTGGTGGGAAATAAACCTAATGATGATTGGCAAATAAATGGTACCAAAAGATTTCCTCTCAACATTGTCATAAGCCTTTATGGTGATCATCCCTGGCCAAATGTCCTTTGTAGTGTAGCCCAATATTTGTACCAATTTAAGGGATATTATCTTCATCCCCAAACCATTGTCTATAAGAACCTGCTTGATCTTATGGTTTTCAATGATGGCCTTGATATACAGTGGGTTAATTTGGCTTAGACCTAGGGTGGACATGTCTTTTTAATCAACCATGAGTTGTTGAAATGAAGATAAATGTCCCACTAGTGTTTGGAACTCTTCAAGATTAATATCTTTGGGAATAGTTGATTCTTGTGAAAGGTTATTCAAAATAGTTCTATAGACTTCAGACGTACATAAGAGATCCAAAATGGAAATCTATGTAGGGGTTTTACTTAGTTTGTATGATAGATTATAAGGATTTTCAACATTAGGATGAGATGATTTAGCCTTGGTTGGCATAGTATTCAACTTTGGATCTGAAAGCATAATGTTCACATTAGGTTTAGTGGAAGAAAATGGTAAAGGGCCCTGAAGGGTAACTCACAAGCATCTAGTTATGATTATGCAATCTAGAGGTGGAAAGGAGCCATTATAATTAGAATATGAAGGCAAAAGGCCTTAGAGGGTGACTCATAGGTGTCTAGTTACATTTATACAATTTTGAGTCGATGAGGAGCCATTGTAATTAGAGGAAGGATGTTGTCCAAAAATAGTAACCCATGTAAATGGAGTCACAATAGAATTGCATGAACTCGATGCAATATTACTAGAGGGAGAGGGAATTGACCCTATAACAATGGGTCTCATACTTCAAGGAGCATGAGACAATTCACATGATTTAACTATAATAGTGATAATGTGGGTTACAAAAATGCATCCCACAATGTTGTTATAGTCGTAAGGCATGTTATTATAACCCAAGTTTTTAGCATGACTATTATGATCCTGATTATGATCATGTTGATTACAATTTTGACTTGATTCTAGTTTTGATTCTATCCTTATTTCTTATTATTCCTTGGTGATTGTTGATTATGTCAATTAAATGGATCTTGGTAAATTCTTATATCCTGATTAGTACCCTGAGGAGAAAACTCGATCTCAAGTTCACCACTCTCAATTATATATTTAATAAGGTGCCATAATTGGATACAATGATAAGCATCATGACCAACAACACAATGAAAATTACACCATTCATTTTCCTTGTACCAATTTGGCTTTGGTTGATCTTGAGGAAATGGCCTTCATACCGGCCATATAATCAGGTTAACTATAAAAAGCTCACTATCTCAACATTCTCTCCCAATTTGATGAAGACTCTGAATTGATTATGAAATGTCTTTCATGGAGATTGTCTTTGTAAATTATCTGGTGAGTTAGGGGGAGTTAATTTCACATTTAAAGCTGACAGGTTGCACCATTTGTACATGTCTTGTTTTAGTCAGTCCACTCCCTACCATGTTCTTGTTCTTATTGAAACCCTTATGTTTTTATTATGCAACCATTTAGACTGGTGATTAGGTTTGATTTGATGTTTGACCCTTCCCAAAAATCTTGACAAGGCCCTTAACAATTTGTGCCTTCTCAATCTATATCCCTTTCTCTATGATTTCTTCAAATGAGTTTACACAAACAAGTCAAAGATTATGCATGACCTTAGGATGTAATTTTTGTGCAAAAATGTTTGCCAACTATTTGTCTAGAAAATTATGTTGAAAGTGACCAGTTAATGCTCTCCACCTCTTTAGATATGATGTGAAGATTTCTCCATCATGTTGTTTGGCTTTGTACAAGTCAATTATGATCAATTTGTGATCAATGTTATATGATAAATGGTTGACAAAAAATTTAGATAAGTCATTCCAATCCACAACTAATCCCTTAGGTAACTTAAGTAGCCAATCTAGAGCTTGTCCTAATAAACTTTGCAAAAATAAATGAAGAAAATAAACACTATTGTATGTGACCTCTTAGCATAACACACATAATGCTTGAATGTGTTCACAAGGGTCTCCCTTTGTATTTGTCAAATTTGGGAACCTCAAAATGAGATGGAAAGGGGAATTGGATAATGCTTAAATCAAATGGATATGGATATATCTCATCAAAGTTATACTTCTTGATTTTATTTCTTGTCTCCAATCATGACATAATCTCCTTCATTGAGTTCTACTCTTACATGTTTGGAACATTCACGAGTGGAACATAATTTTGTTGGGGTGGTATGTACCCATACTATTATTGGGGTGTTATGTGCCTCTATTGTTTCATGTTTTTTTAGGGATATACACCGTATGGTCCATGAATTAGTTTTGGTTTACTCCTTAAGTTGAGTAAGTGAGCCACTGATTCCTTAGAATCTTATGCCTTAAATTATAAGTGTTCTATTGATTTTAAGGAGTCTATGGTATATTTTCCAAAGTATGTGTTGGTTGAGATGAACTAGCCAAATTATTTTGTATGATTTCTTCAATGTGTACTAAATGTTCTGGTCTTTGGTTCTATAAAGGAATAAGAGATTCTTGATGATTGAAAAATAAATGCTCTATGTCTAGCAAAGCATGTTGTAGAACTCTTGGGATTTAGGTTGTTTGATTGAGACATTTTGATCCATCATTCTTATGTTCTCAACTAAAGTTTGCATTGGTTCAATCACATTCCCTTGTTAATTAGAAGCATTATTATGGATTGGTGTAGTAAATAAAGAGTCTATCAAGTCCATGATAAGTTGGTCTACATATCATTGACTTATCTTTTTAATCTTGTTAACAAGATCTTGATCATTATGATTTGAATCTATAAGTATTTCCTTACCTTTGATAGAAGAAGGTATGTTTTTTTTGTAATGTTTGTGAAGGATTATTCCCATTGTTTCTCTCCTTATTTAACCAAAGTATGTAATTATTCCATAGGAAAATCTGAGGGTAGTTTAACATCAGATTCAATCAACCTTAGGATGGCTTCATATTTGTCTTCTTGGGGTTGATATTCTAAAAAGTCTTCCTCAAACCCTACAGTCGTGGGAATGCTCAAAGACCATAGAATTGTCTTGACCATAATAAAAGCATTCTTCCTCATAGTTAGGGTTGTAAGAGACCCCACTCTAAGTGTATCTTTGAGTCATGTCTCAAAGGTTTGTTCTCTACATTTGGAAAGATTTGGAAATTTTTTGTAAATGTTTAAACAAGGTATGTGTTTTAATATTCTTTAAACGAGTGACAAGGTACCAAAGAGGCTATAATAAAAATATGTGGCATATTACCACACAATTAGAAGAATGTGTTCATGAAATTACACAACCTTGGGTAGGGTTGAAATCATATGAATTAGAAGAGGGTATGATAACTCAAAGACCTATGTTTAAACCAGTACACCAAACACAGGTTGAGAGATACATCAATATCTTAAAAGCTAGTTCAACTTCGATGAGTTGTTACTAGGAAATTAGAAGAAAGCCCTTCAGATTAGGAATGTGACAATTTGAACCAAATAACTCAAGATGTGAAAACATAAAATAATTCATAAGTATAAACTTAAGACTAAATGGGTAGCACAATGCTACCACATGGTGTTTTATAACTTAGAGTGTGAGTGATACACTTGATGACCTAGGTTCACAATGATCAAATGATGGTGATTCTATAAATGAACTTCAACCTAAATAGGAAATTAAACCCAAGTTAACTCAAGTTAAGTGAAAATGGTAAAAATGATTAACCCATTAACCTAAAACTTAGAAAGGTGCAATTTTTAATTTCAATTATCAATGAAGGACTTAAAGATTTTTGTAAAGTGGTTTAGACTGAAATGGGTAGCATAACTATGCAAATTAGACAAACAAACATAATGTTTAAGAAGAAGAATCTGAACAAGGCAAAGATTGATCTATATTTGACCAACATAATGCCTTCTTGTTCAAGAAATGGTGGACAATGTGTTTGGTTATGATGTTTATTTACAATCAAGTTTTGACTCAAATCAATAACAAGTAAAGACAAAGACCAAAATACAACTAAGTAAATTTTCCTAAGCCCTAAACTAACAAGGTTTCTTTGTAATGTTGAAATTCATATTTATATGTGCTCTTGGAGGGAATTAAATTGTTAATAAAAAAATAATAGCACATGAGTTGGTAGGGTATTTTTCACCCACTTCTCCCAAGAGACTATATGGTGACATGGACCTTCGAGTTACTCACCATGCATCAACAATACTCCATAGCAAGTGGGTTTGTCTAAAACTTACAATTTATGACCATCTAGATGGTCCCAAGTGTGGCTAATATAAGGGATACAACATGTCAATTGGATCTACATCAATTGTCTTGCTGTGAAAAGGTCTTGTCCTTTTCACAACCACTACATCCATCAATTGCTCAATGTAGTATAATGTCTTAATTGATCATACATTTTAGGTCATCATGCCACTAATGGAGTTTACTTAACCACTCAAATAAATGTCCCAATAGGGTGATCCTAATTTATATACCCCCTCATGGAGAGGGGTTGAAGTCAATGCCAAGAGATGAAGCCCTGGGTCAAAGCTTCCCTAAAGAGCTCGTGAAGAGGCAATGACCTCCCCTCCATAAGCCAATTGTATAAAAATTAAATGATCTAGGTGAAAAGGATTTATAGGTTGTTTTTAGATTACCCAAACCATACGAGTTTTGGGGAGACCCTAGACAACTTTCGTTTCATGCCTTAGACAAAGGCACAATCATATTAAAAAGGTGATTTTGATCACCTAAGTTCCCTATAGGGTACGGGGGGAGGGCATACATGCATGATTATTTTTTCTCAAATAATCTAAAAATCAATAGAATATTTGCATAAAACAACACTTTTGAAAACTTGAACTTTAAGTAAAGTGTAAATTTTAAGTCCCAAATTGAAATGTTAAGTGAAGTTCTTGGCCCCTTGGCCTTAGTTTGTAAAAAAATTGAAAAACATTCACATAACAATCAAATAAACCATCTAATTTCCTTTTTAACACCAAAGGGAAGGTTCAAGATTTAAATCATGCTCATATAGGTTCCTTTTAAACACCAAAGGGAAGGTTAAAGATCTAAATTATGTTCAAATGATCACTTTTCCATGTAGGTCCTACAAGAAAAGTTAGAGAGTCTCCTTTATCTTTGAAGCATAATTTGGAATGAAACAAGCAAGTTTGGAAAACATGCTCTCAATTTCTCTATTTTTTACACATAGAGACCAATGCCAGTCAAAAGTGACTGATGTTGTTTGTTGTAAGATCGATACCAATCATAATAGAATCATTTTTGATAAAAAATGATCGATAACAGTCACCTATTGTATACACATAATATTTCAAAAAAATTATTGATTACTAACACTTTATATCTTACAAGAACCTATAAAGTCTCAATCTCTGAGTACATGGCTTAAGGCGTGCACCAAGAAAAGGGTGGGTAGACCATCTGTGCTTCACAAGATTGTTGTCCCTTTTTCCACTTTCCATATACACACTCATCTCCTAAAACCATTAATCCTAAGCTTATTCTTCTTATTCCTACCCATTTTATTCATTTTCCTCTTTTCATCTTCCTTTTCTTGCCTTAATTCCCTTTTGGACTGTCAATTGTACTAGGTCGACCATGGCTGACCCTATACAATTTAGGGTATTTTTCACTTTTTGGGTTTGTTAGCCTTTCATCTAACCTAGCTTAGACTAAGTGAATTATCTTTAAAAACATATAGGGTCAACCATGGTCGACCTTATACAGATGACATTTTTAAGAGGATTTAGGGCAAGATTTACCTATATATACAAGTTTATTTCCAACCATTTAAGAAAAGAGAAGCGAAGAAGAATAATTGCAAACTAACATCTACTTATTGACCATTATACTTGAGGAATAAATATTACGGTTCCATACTTTCTTTAGAGATATAGATCTTGTCTTGTGGAGACGTCTTTTGGATGCATAGATAGGTTATGTATCTTATAGCTGATTTGTCTTTGTTATCTTTACATACCACAACAATCACTTATGAAGCACCTTAGCCAAGGGAGAGATTGAGGCTTGGTGGGTTTGTCTTCAAGGTAAGTATTCCTAACTTTATTTCTCCTTTTTAAGATGAGATAGATAATGTGGTTGTGCTTCTCTTCCCATGCATTAGGATTTTGTATACATTGACATGAGAATATGTCTTTTATGCATGTTTAGTTTAGTTGTTTGTTTTTTTTCTAACCCCCACTTTGTGCCATAAGCTTTGGTGTGCACTAGATAATATTTACTTTCTTGTTTATTAGCATAAGTGAAATATCAAACCTTAGGACTCTTTTAAGGTTGTTGTGTGATTTTGGTAGACTATAGGCTTTAGAACCCTACTTCACATGGTGTATTATTACAAGTGATATCCTAATTGAGTCTAATGGATCCCCATATTGGTCATGCTCTCACTTAACAAATGTATTCCCAATCAGAAGTGTAGGTATGCTCTATCTTCTCTGAGCCAGGATCAATTTATAGACATGATGTATTTTTGATTACATTCATTCTGGTGAACCCAATGTGAAACTAACCCTTGTAGGATTTATTTCACTTTCATTCTTTTTAGCATTATTTTTATCATATATCTATCATACTAGATCAACTATGTTGGCCTAGTTCTAATCTCTATGCACAAGTTTTCAGGAAGATGCAACTGGATTGACTAAGATGACCCAGTACAGGTTTCCAAAATTCCAAACTTCTAGTTTAGACTACTAGGTCAACCCTGTACACTTTCAGGCATCCAAAAAAATACTAGGTCAACCATGATTGACCTTGTACATTTTTAGGCTTCTGCAATAAGACCTGCACAGTTTGATCGACCTACTTAACCCAATAAATAGGTTTTGCTAGCATTCTTCAAGGTTTTTGATTATCAATATTCATTTTTTGCATCTCTGATATACCAAGGTTCCTTTTTATCTCTCTATCTCTTTCTTTTATTGTCTTTCCTTTCATAATTTATAGCCTTCAAAACTACCCCTACATAGTGAACTAGATGGACCCTGTCAACCCAATTATGTGTTGTGTGTTGTTGAAATAAATAGGTCAACCTTGGCTAACCTTGTACATTTTTAGACCTTGATTCCATAGTGTAGGTTTGACCCTGTCAACCTTGTTCTATATTTTGTGCATATAATGTCAACAATATACATTTTTTCAAGTTGGAATTAATCTACATATGCAAGTAATTAGTTCACACCTTTCTTTTATTATTACTTACATGCTTAAAATATTCACATAGTCTCATTAAGAGGTTTTTAATTAACCATTTAGTTTCACTATTTCTATTTTATGCACATACAGCCAAATAATAAAATTTAAACAAGCATTTTAACATTTGTCTACCCAAGGCCAACCTACTTGGATTTCATCACCAATGGGGAAGCAGACTTGATACTCTATTCAAGTATAAATCATGGTTAATGGTATATTCTAGCTAAGAATCTAACACCCTTATCATTGTGGTGTGTGAAATGAGGGGGTAGGCCCTAATACCAAGCCTTATTCATTGCCACTACAGTCCCTTTCAGCCCAAACTACCTGAAACCATCCTTAGATTGCTATCTGGTTCCTTGATTTACAACTAACTTCCCATCACATTTAAAATCATTTCTTAATAATGTAATAAAACATCTTAGGTTGAAAAATTAGTTAGCTCTTTATTTTTAAGTTGATTTTTTGCTCTTTTCTCAATTATGTGTGTAAAAACTTGCATTAGCCAATGTTAGTTCAAGGTTTTGTATTGTGTGATTCAATTAGATTAGTCAACATTGATCCAATTGACTATTTTCTTCCCTTCAGTTCTTACATTCCTAGATTAACTACAAAAATTGTCTTATTTCAATTCACAACTTGTTACCAACCTTCTCTTTTTCCTTGTTTGATGTACTAGTTTGACCCAGTCAACCTTGTACCTTTTTCCAACCTTTGTGCACTATATAAGATCAACCTAATTGACCATGTACTATCTACAACCCCTTTTACCTCTTTTTCCAATCCCTATGCACTATACTAGATCAACCCCGTCGACCCTATATAGCTTTGTAGTTCCTATTTTTGTGCTAGGTTAACCTAATCAACCTTGTACAATTTCAATCACTCTCTGATTCTTTGCTTTCTCATCTCCCTTCCTTTCCCTTCATCATGAACTTTCTATTTGATAGTGACACTGAGTTGCAGTCAACATACATGATGAACTTTACCAATCCTCATAAGGCCTCCCATAGACAGAGTAGGGTTCATCTCTTGGATGTTAGTAATGTTCATATTGTCACTCACACAATGAACTATGGGACCCTTCCTAATACCTTTTCATAACATAATCATCTTTTCTCATTATAAGATCAATCTAAATTAGACTATAGTCCTAAAATGCTCTTCTTTATCTCTAAATTTCCTCAAAATCAAGGAAAGGACCCTTCTACCATTTACAATCTTATGATTAGTGGTCAAGTTGAAGAGCCTTGCTCACCTACTCCTACATTCTCAACTAGATTTGGGGGTACCACTTTATTTGATTCTCAACCTCTTCCTTTAATTTTGGCCCCTTCTCATACCATGACCTCTTCTTCTATAACTTCTTCCACCTCCATGCCTATTATATCCACTAACATGGTAGGTTTTACATCTAATGGTCCTATTTTGAGATCCACTATCCTTAATCCATCTACTAGTTCTTCATTTGCTACCCAAGTCAATCATGCATCTAGTGCTTCTTCCTCTCAACTATTCACTAGTCCATCTTTTGCTACATAAGAAATTTTTTCCACTAATTCATCTCACTCTCATAATTCTTCAAGTTCCTATCAATACCAATAGCGGTACCCAAGCCACTACTACTAACACTAATGCCAACTCTAATGCTTCTAACAATTCTAATCAAACATATCAATTTTTTTTTCAAACTCTCATTCAAATGAATACCTTTCAAGCTCATAAGACAAATCAAATGATGAGAATGCAAAACCACCTTCTTCACCTTTACTCTCATCTTCGACCAATGGCTTGGGGCACACATAACCAGAATGTTCCCCTTCCTCCTCTTCAATATTTTCAAGGCAATCTCATTCCTCAACCTCCTTTGGTCAACAAAACCATCAAACATCTACAAAATGAACCTATTACTACTCAAATAACTAACATTGACATAGGAGGTATAAAACCTATAGTTTATTATAATGGATCAACCAATCCTACCCTTCATCTTAATACATTTGGAAATTTTTATAAGGATTGGGTCAAATTAAACATATTTTCTACTACCAAGATCCTTGCCAAAACCCTCATAGGTGATGCCTTGGATTGGTACAATCAACTTAGACCACATTCCATTACTAGTTTATAGGATTTAGAGAATGATTTAGTGCAAGAATTCCAAACTAGTGATCTTCCCAAAAACACTTTGTCCCATTTCATAAATTCTAAACAAAACAAAAATGAAACCACTCATGCATTTATTAAAATATGGAAGACTTTGTCAAATAAATGTGAACATAACATGGCCAATGATAATATTTTCCATCTCATTACCAGTGCCTTTTTTCTTAAATTACAATATTGAGTCCACACTCTCTCTCTACGTACATTGGAGGAGGCTATTGACCAAGCTAAATGACAATATTTCCTAATGCATCAATTTAATCCACCCAAACCTTCTACGGGTCATCATCTATTACTAAAGAACAAAAACCACAATATTACCAATGATGGTGTTACAAATTCTTATGACACCATTCACAATGTTCAAGCTCTCATTCCTACCCCTTCTTCAGAACTAGCTCCCTCTTCTCAACAATATACCAATCCTCATTTCTCTTCACCAAAAAACATTAATATTCACAAACCTCTATCCTCAACTAAATTGCTTAAGTGTTTACCTAGGCCTCTTCTATTAGATTTTGACCCTACTCATCCTATCAAATCCTAGTATGATCCTAACAAGTTTTATTGCTTTCATGCTAGTTGGAGTTATTCTCATGAGACCTATAGACAACTTCATAATTTAGCCATGAACTTTCTTCTTGGACCTATTTTTTATCATGATTCCATCATTCAAAAGCATTAACAAGCTTATGAAATTGCTTTCAAGGACTATAAATCACATGACAAAATTTAAGCCTTGAATCAAGCAAACGCTCATTTAGCTATCTATAAAGACCCTCTTCCTAATCACCAACTGATTTAAGATAACCAAGACAAGCCCACCCCTTCCACCAACAATGTTGAAAGTCTTGTTGACCCAAATTCCAAAGAGAATGTGGTTATCATGACTAATAAGCAAAGGGTGGTTGCTTTCATTGAGTCCCAACCTATATACACTCCTCTTTCATCTCAAACATATCGTGTTATCTAGGATTCTTCTTTAAATCATTTAAATGAGTTGGGGAAAGATGACCTTATTAATTTTGACAATCCAATTTATGATTCTCCCTTGGATAATACTTCCCATTCTATTTATACCATTCATCCATCATATTAAATTACTAATGATAATCAAATTTATACTAACACTTTTTCTTCCACTTCTCTAAATCAACTTGAAGTAACTACTTCATCATTTCAACATGATTTAAAACCTTTTTCTAAACCTTCTTCTTCTTCTTCTTATTAAAAAAATTCAATGCACTTTGGTTCCTCCTTCTGAGGACCTCCTTAATCATTACACACCTATATATAAAAACCTTCTTATGGGCTATGATGAGTGGGATCCCATTGTGGAACTCACTAATCTCCCATCCCAAATTTTATTCCTCAAGCTTATGAGGACTTCTCCCTATCATAGAAACTGTCTTATGCAATTCCTATTCAAGGTTAATGTTCCTCATCCTCCTTTAGTAAGATGAGAGGTAGCTTTATCTAGTTCTGAAGATAGTATTTTACAATAATGTGAAGAGATGTCTATCAACGTTGATGAAACTATAGACACTTCTCTTCCTTAAAATTTCCCATAGCTTTTATGATTCCCAATGATATTTTGCTTCATGTGGATGATCCTTCCTTATTCATTAGTATCCATATAGGTGATATTCAAGTCAAGCATGCATTTATTGACAAGGGTTTTGGAACTTATGTCACTTCTCTTGATTTCATTAAAACTCTTGGGTATTCAGAATGCAATCTCAAGTCTACACATAACACATGGAAAGGATACAATAGAAGGCAAATGCCTCCTCTAGGTTGTGTGTGGCTTCCCATTACTATCCCACCTATCACTGTCCATATGAAGGTGATGATATTTAACTTCCCCCTTTCTTGTAACATCTTGCTTGGTAAGCCATGGACTCACTGCATGATAGTTATTTCTTCTTTTGCCTGCCAATGCATCAAATTCCCTCACAATAGAGCCATTTACAGGATTCAAGGTGACACTAATCCTTGTAATTTTAAACAATTCCATGATCTTGGTGTCTCAAAGATTCCTAATCTTGAACCTTTGCTAAGCATTCCATTCTATGAGTCACAGCATCTTAACTTTCTTGTCAATTCAACCCAAGGTTACAATGGGCATCTTGAGCTCATTGGTAGCATTCCTCCTAACCTCTTAGACTCTGATGATGATGATCTTGATGAGATTAACTTAAATATCAAAACTTTTTATCTCTCACCTCATCTCATCTCATAGCTTCCTGCTTCCTTGCAACCTCACTCTCGCAAGCCTCCTTGTAATGACATTCTCATAGTATTGACCAAAATTAGGCATTCTATTCACCATACTTCATTGGATGACAAGGTTATCCCTAAATGTGTCATTGATCTTCAAACCTTGGATTATGATTATGGATATTCCTTAGATGATCCATTATTAGGTAGTCTTATACAAGTCTATGATGTTGAGACTGTCTTTTATCATTCTTCTTTACTTGAGTTTTTTGTGCATCTCATCATTTTCCTTCATTTATAGTTCCTAATTTTTGTATTTTCCCCCTTTATCATAGGGTAGAGATGGCACTGAAACCTCCATTTTTTGAGGAACCACATAGGATTATGCTCATAGATCATGTTATGATCTAGCCTTATTTCTTTACTAAGTACCCTAACCCTCGTAGCTAGTTTACCCATGAGGTTAGTGTGACTCTATTTAATACTTATATAGATCCCAATCCTCCCTCAGTAGAGCCTATTATAGTTGAGTCTCTTCTTACTCCTGCTATAGTTGAGCCTATTTTCACTCCTATTAATGTTGAGCCTACCCCCGTTTCCAATTTCATCGCTCTTTCCATTGAGCCTAGTTCTATTCCTTCCTCATCATTACCCTCCCTTGGTGATGGTTTGCTTCCTTTGCCTAAGATGGATCCTCAACTCACCAAATGGGCCGATGAGTGTTCTCTAGGTTCTTTCACTCCTATTTTACCTTCTTCCATGAGTGCTTCTACTAAAACCACTCACAAGCATATATGTTGCTTCCATGGGACAAACAATCATTCTTCCACCCATTATTGCAAGTTGTGATAATATATTGATATTTTTTATCCCTCTTCCCCATCATTAGACAAAACCATACCTCTCCCAAAGGTACTTCCTAAATATCTATCCAAGTATGGTGAGGTATATTGTCTATGGCATCTATGCGACACCCATCATACTGATCATTTTCACATCCTTCAATAACATCTTAAGGATCACCTTATATCCATTCTCAGACCTTATAAGACTCCTCCCACAAGTTATTCTCACAAGAAGGTTCCTCCTTCCTCTCTCATGGCTCCACCACCTATGGTTCCATCTCCTCCCGTGGTCCCTTCACCACCTTTTGTGCCTCCACCCATGATTCCTTCACCCATGGATCCTTCTCCACTGATGATTCCTGCATCTCCAATAAATCCTACTCCCACATATTTTCCTAATCATCCCTTGCCTAATTTCCCTCCTCAGCATGATCCTTAAAGCATTCCTCCTTTTTCTGTGGAGGATATTAGAAAAGAAGTATTTACCCAATATTCATTAAAGATTGATGAGGTATTAGCAATAGTTCATATCTAGCTTCATAAAGATTTATTTGATGACTTGGATAATGTGTGTGGATAGATTTATTAGTATTTATGAGCACATGCATGGTGCTTTCACATTTTCATTTAGGTTGGACGTGTGGTCCAATCTTATCTTTTTTTATTTATCTACTATATCATTTGACACTGTGTCAAATTTTTCCTTAGTATTTTTGGTGATTTCTTACTTGTTGTACTATATCTTGTTGATCTTATCATATATATTTTGAATATGATTGTCTTACTTTATCATTGATTTATCTCTCTTGTTTGAGTTTTTCTCAAAACTCTTTTCTTTATTCTTCATGATTTTTTACTTTCTTATATCCATTTTACATAGTTGATTATCATTGTGACTTGGTTATACAAAACCTATTCCCTTTGGTCATTATCTCCCTTTTACAATGTGATCAGTTAAAAAGCAATCTTACTCAATACTATCTCCTTACACTGGTCCTCTTTTTTGGATCTCTTTTTTCCCTTCTTCCTTTTATGCAAACTAAGAATATACATGGTTGAGACTTCAGATCACATGCTACTTCATTATCAAGCCTAAGTGTCCTAGTCAGTCTTTGTCTTTGGTTACTTAGATTCCTTTAGTCTTAGCCTATAGCTCATTTGTGTGTATCATTATATCTCTCATGATTGATCATTCCAAATCCGTATGGAGGAGGAATCTTAAAAAGCCATAAAAAGATAAAAGCCAAATCATTTAAACAAAAAGCAATGATATCAAAAGGCAAAATTGTTCTTAAAAGTCAAATCACACTAAGATATATGATCCAAAGCACATCTCCTTCTAGTCGAAGCTCAAACTCCATAATTGGTGTCAAAGTAGAGATGAGGTACTTTGGGGTGTAGTAGGCTAGTAGATTAAAAGAGGAGAATGAAAATCTTTTAGTGCTATCTTCTTTCTCATGCAAGTACCCAATTTTTGCAATAGACAATCCAAGTTATTCATAGATTATGATCCACTAAATAGGGGTGGACACTGATGGAGCCAAAACATGATTTAGTTATTGAGCCACCCACACATGGGGATTGAGAAAACCATCATCTTAGTCCAAGTTATTCACCAATTTGATCACCATCCACACATAATATGTCACTAGGTTTTTGTATTGGTTTGCATACCCAATGAGGTATATTCATTCCTTTCTTCTCTTTCTTTTATCTCTTTACTCAGTCTTGTATTTGGTTTTGATATTCATTAGTAAGGACTAATTCATTCATGTTTCATTTACAAGATATGCAATGGAGTACGATTCACAAACTCAAACCCAAATTCATGGGCTTTGCCTCATAGGTAAGTTTAGGTACATTTATTTTCATTTATCCTTGTCATTTTGCTTTGCTGCATTTCTAACATAAAGTGGCAGAAATATAGTCATATAAAATGTCACTTGAGTGCAATGAGTGTCACTTGAGACCACCATATACCTATCTTAGATTTATACCTATCTTAGGGCCTCTTTTGATCCTTATCCAAATTTTGACTGGGTCTAACCCATCCTCAATATACCAAAAGTAGTCCCAGACCATCTCTTAGGCATCCAAACCCTTAGTGCACCAAATTTTGCCATTTGGACCCTTTGGACACTAACACACTATGCTAGTGACCAGGGACCACAGTACTATCCCTTACCTTTCTTCTCCTCCAATGGATATATTTCTATTTCTCAAGACACCTTAGGGTCAGTGTAAACCTATTCCACATCCCGATAAGCACTATAGTAGTATATATTGACCATTTTTATCAATTTACCCACTAGATAGAAATTAGATGCAAATACACACAAATAAGCTTAGAAATAAGTTGTGCAAATCAAGGTTATTGGTCTCTATTTTTCCCTACTTTTTCATACAACCATCTATAGAAATTTCCTAAGCTCAGATTATTCATATATCTAGTCTTGAGTCATACTCAAAGCACTCAAGCTGACACTCATACTAGCATTCACTTGCACTTACACTAGCACTTAGATTGGGACAACTACATCAGGCTTGATCCCTTTTGAGGTATTGGTATGTAGGAAACTCTCAACATAGTAGGGTGTTAAGGTCATGTCTAGCCTATCCAACTAACATCACACTTTTTATACTTGTGCTCTTCAAATAGCCTAACAACATAGAGGTATAGGTTTTTGTATTCCAAATCAATCAAAAACAATGATAATACAATGATCTAGTACTTATGCACACATGCATAGGCATCTCAAAATCAAGGTAAAATCCACCTTGAAGCTCACATTCTTTGCATGCAAAGGACACTATCATGACCCAGAGGACATTAGCACAGTGCACTACTATCTAGAGGATTGCACTACCATTTAGGAGGAGTTTTGACTTCATATTTTTGTTGATGACACCCTACCCAGTTGCTACACTAATTTTAAACCTATCAATTATCTATCTTGTTGTCCCCAAAAATAAGTGACATTTTTGGGACAACCTATGAACTATTTTGGTTCAACAAACCAGAATCGTCTCTCCCCTTTTCAAAAATTATTTTGAGCATTCGGGTTCTTCATTTTTCAAAGCTTTTATAGAAATCTATAGACTCAACAATCTTGAAATTAATAGGTTCAGCAAGATCAAAGGCTTCTACAGGTGAGTTCAATCAAAAGAACAAGTTTCTAACACTTAGTCATTTCTAGGATTAGTTCAGTACCTCGGTTCAATCAAAAGAGTTCAATCGGCAAGCTTCAAAGAACAAAGACTTGAACCATTAAACTTTGAACCACTTTGGTTCAATGGTTCAATGGGTTTAACGACTAATTAGTTCAATGCACTTGGTTTAAAAGATCAAAAAGACTTAGCTAAATAACGAAGAATGAACCGATTGAACCATTGAACCGTTGAACCAAAGTTGGTTCAATCGGTAGGTCCAAGGGGCCACCCCAAAGCCAAAGCAATAAGTGCCCTTGCGGAGGGTGGTGAACTAAGGCCAAGTGCCCTTGCGAAGGGCAGTAAGCAAAAGTGGAATATAGCTAGAAATCCCTCAGGAAAATGGCTAAGTAAAAGAGACCGAAAGAATTCTTTCGAGAAGATTTTTCTTGAGAAAGTGTTTAAGGCAAAATTCCTTCAAAATTTTTGTCTAAAGGAATTCACTCAAAAAGAAAGTCCAAAGAAATGGAAAATCCCAGCAAAAAAAGATAAAGCAATGGAAAACTCTGACTGAAGAGAAAAGCTTGTGGAAAAATGCCCGATGGAAAAAGACAAAGTGCAGCAAAAGCTACCACGTGTCCCTTATAAAGCAAAGCAAAAGCCACCACATGTCATCTTCTGTAGGACTCTCAAAAGGTTTCTAAAGCTTCTATAAGCTAAGTAGAATATGCCACGTGTCCCGTTATGACTTAGCAGAATGTGATAAGTGTTTGCATCCGTGTTCCCCTTTTGAAGTTGCTCGAGCAAGATGTGTCATGGACCCCATTTTCTATAATTTTCTAGTGAGTTTCATAATAGTAGAACTTTTCACTTGTCAAAGACGTAGAAAGGACCCCCAAAGACTTAGACAAGAAGGGCTAGAAACGACAAAGAAGCAACATGAACGATTCCAAAGGCAAGCTCAATTAAAGCGATGGTTCAACCAAAGAGCAAAGAAGCGCTTAAGCAGGGAAGTGATAGACCAAAAGAGATAGAGTGAACCAACGTGTTTCTCTATGTTTTTGATAATTATATTCAGAAGAAAGAAGAAACTAAAGTTAAGGGTTAGGGGTTTGTACATTACCCAGATTAAGTTGTGCACCGTATCCAAGCATTGTAGGAGCTCCTCTTTGGATGTGGAGGAGAACACCTATAGATAAGAATAAGACTTAAATAAAGAGAATGTTAGAATAAGATAGGGTGGACTACCAAGCTATGCACTTGGTCTCAGAAGCGTAAAGCTCCGTGAGGGATGACAGTCCACTATTTAAGACAAAGAGATTTGTATAAAATGAAATGATAAAAGACTTACAGAAATGAAAAGGCAAAATGTTGTGTACCTATTCCCTATAATATGTGAGTCTCAGTAGGCTGGTCAGAGGCTATGTTTGGTCTTCAGGTTGTTTAGATTAGTTTTCTAGTTTGCACAGTCATCGATGTCAGTTATGCTACTGATGTCGATAGGTAAATAGTGTCAATGTCAGTTATACTGCCGATGTTGGTAGGGGCAATAGGTCTTTAGATGGGTTTCAGGGTATTTCTGTGATGGACAGAGGACTCTAGGAGTTGGGTTGTGCAAAGTTAGAGGAAGGAGAATAGGGTCTGAAGAAGGGCAAAAGGTAGAGGGTAGGTGTGAGAATAGGGTAAGAGTCAGAGGAAGGCTTTTTAGCCCTTCCATAGAGGAAGTCAGGTTTCTTTTATAGTATTCAAAAATAGTAAATAGAAACTAATTACCAAGTTATTCTATAACTTTGAAATGGAGACCAGAATAATACTTAGCTTTTTGGTGAAGACTCGAGGGTGTCAGGATGCTTATTTCTGTTGCGGTTGATGTCAAAGACCTCGTATAATGTTTTCAATCTAATCTCTGGAGTGACTTCTGCAGAGTTTATGTAACTTGAAGAGTGATAATTGAATTCTAATGCTTAGTCTCAGAGCGTGCGTGTTGATATGCGAAGAGGCAAGGGGCAACTCAAGGTTAAAGCCTAGTTTATGTAATTGATGTCGGTGATCCCGTCGGCGTCGATCGACAGTTGACCGACGTCAGTGGCTAGAGAATGGGTAAAAGGGCTATTTTTAGCTCTTTACCCATTTCTCCATTTGCCAAGTGCATTTGCCATTGGAGAATGGTCAAAAGATAGGTTTATTAGACACGAGAGTTAGTTAGAGAGTTGGAATAGGTATTAGATAGTTATGATTTGAAGGACTTAGTCATAGGGTGACTCATAGAGTAAGAAATGGTCTTAAAATGAGGTGTCTTGGTGAGGTGTCTAGGTGAGGTGTCAAGGTGAGGGGATGATTAATTTAAAATAAATAATTTATTTTAAATTAATAAAGTGTGGGTTAGTAGTTAGGAGTGTTAGATTTAGAAGGGGACCAAGGGGGGTTGACACAATATTGGTGTCTACATTTGCCCTTTTTTGTCTTGTAGTTTGTCCTGACTAATTTCAAGACAAAAATAGATGTTGTTTGCCCCGAATATAGGATGAGGTTTTCCCCCTCAAAGTGGGATTCGAGGGAAGGGAATCTAATATCAGGTGCTGATTTGATAAGCAGTAGATGGGTAAGGTGAGGTTTGAGTGTGAACGCTACAATAGTTGAGATTATGTGTATACCACTTCACGTGATAGGCAGGTCAAATTGTCACAGGCAAGGTCAAGGAGTGCTAAAATTAAAGTAACCGGTCCATAGCTTATTAGTCATAGTTGATTGGGTTAAACAATCAAAGTTGTAGCTCTAATGGTCATCGTGTTCCAAGTATCCTAGGCTAGGAAGTGCTCCTGGAAAATATGAATATGTCACAAATATTGGGGATCAACTAGAGCGTGATCTGACAATAGATGTGAAGGTCGTGGTAAATTTGCTAACAATTCATGAGGTAGCATATGCAATCAAAAAAACCAAGACAGAGTTGTCTCAAAGTTGGTCTTGGTCTGAAGAGATAGTCACGATCTCCAAGGTCATCTATCAAGTCAGGTTGAGATATAAGTGATATCAAGTGTATTTTGTTGTGGTTCGGGAGATATATGTGATCTCCAATGTGCTGCATGAGGAGTCTAAGATGACTTCTACTATTAGAGCTAGTTGTTTTAGGCATGATTTTAGGCATTTGTAAAGAAGACTTATAGTTTGAGGTTGTCGACGTCGGTTAGAAAACTGATGTCGGTCAAGTATAAAGCAATTAACTACCGATGTCAATGGAAATTGGTCAACGTTAATAGAATAGGGCATAATTTTGTCGATGTTGGTGGCCTGCCAAACTTGACAAAACCAGATTGGCAGCCCACCAAAAGTCATTTGTGACTTTTGAAGAGGTGAAAAAGTGAGCTCTGAAGTGTCAAGTGATTGAGATGTCTAGTTATCCATGGCAGTAGTGTTAGGTGTTAGGTTGTGAGTGGTTAGAAGTGTTGGTGAGTTTGGAGTGTTAGAGAGTTGTGGGAGGCGTTTGTGGGCCACCAGGGATTTGATTGAGGAGATAAGGAAGATAAAGATGGTGGAGGTCAAAGAAGGCCTTGCAGGAGGACCACCACCACTGGCACCCATTATACTACCTCAGTGGCAACGACGAGATGAGGTAGGGTGTTTTATTTAAGTTTTTAATTATTTTTAAATTAAATTTTATTTTAGTAATTTTTTATGTTTTTAGTGATTAATCGAGGGAGAGGTCTAATTAGAAGGTTGGGTAGGTTAGGTAAGGTTATTTAGGTAGTTTGAGGAGGGTTTGGGGGGTTTTGGGAGTCAAAATAGGGAAGCCCTAATTTTTAGGGCTCACTCTGTTTGGCCCTACGACCAAACCAGTAGCTGATGCTGGTGGTTTCACTGACATCGACTGACAAGCTACTGACATCAGTTAGATAGCTACTGACGTTGGTTAGATAGGTGCCATTATCAGCACACTAATCGATGTTGGTTGCTATAAAATATTGTTTAGGCCTAAAAAAATTTGAAAATGATAATCCAGAGGGCTTAAGTCATGCCGATGCAGTCCCAGGTGTAGTGATGGGCATGTAGGTTTGGTTAGTTGGTCAATTAGGTAGATGAATGGGTGAATGCCTGAGCTAACCTCAGAAGGCCCCATGTTAACTAAGTGTTGCCTACATAGCCCCTGTTTTAAGGGCCTTAGGCCAATGTAGTTCTCCCAAAAGGGAAGAAGAGTCATAGAAGTTGTTAGTCATTTATTAATGTTGTTGCGGTGTTGTTGGTTGGATGCAGGTAAGGCAGACATTGATGCTACGAGATCATCTTCTGACTTTGCTGATGTAGATGTCTCATAATATTACCTAGGAGGAGTGGGCACACATTGCCATAGTAGAACTAGGTGGGTTGTGGTGATACTACAGAGTGGCCAGGGATGTCAGCCTGATGGTGGCATTGACTGAGCAGTGGGATCATACCACCAACACCTTTCACTTATCGATCAAAGAGTTGATAGTCACTGTAGAGGATGTATACTAGATTTTATAGTTACTGATATACGGGGTAGATATATATGTGTGCTCGAGAGAGGCACATGATATTCATATGGTGACGTTATTTGGAGAGCACACTACTGAGGTGACTTACCACTCAGTGAGTTTTGCTTACAAGCTAGTTTATGATGTAGACAAGGATGAGCATCGACTAGCCATCTTGATGATGATTGGCATTACTATTTATACCCTTCTTGATGCAGAGGGAGGGAGATTCCCAATCGTGATGACTAAGGTTTTGACTGACATGATTGAGGAGCAGACAGTGTTTGCATGGGCTCCAGTCTTTTTAGCCTAGTTATACAGGGAGCTGTGGGGGGTCAGTCGACGACGATGGTATAGCTTGTGTGTGGGCCACCTCCTACACTATTGGGCATATGAGCACATAGTTGTCACATGACCTCTTGGCCTCCCAATGGCTATCCAGGCTGGCTTCAGAGTTGGCTTTAGACAGTGGTGAGAGGTCATGGCATAGACTCATGTGGACAGCATCGTCTGAGACATTGATTACTACAGGAGGTATTGGATGCCTTGATTCTAGCTGATATCATTTTGAGGCCATACTTGTTATATCTAGCATTCAAGGATCAGGCAAAGTAGCTGATGGCGGTGTAGAGCTGGAGATGGGTGAGGGGAAGATGAACCAGTGAGCTCGAGAGAGTTCTTGCTGAGAGAGTACGGCACCAATATGGGCTATTACAAGATGTGCCACCTACCTTCCCTCAGTATAGATGAGATGAAATTAAGGCGCCACTCCCATTGCTAGAGGAGATAAAGTGGCTAGATTTTGAGGAGATACCTGTAGGTATTGGTGTGATAGATCCAGGGTGTACAGTGGCCTACTTGGCTTAGTGGGTGGGTCATTATGTTGGGGCTCAGAGGGGACCACCTCTCGATCTATAGGTAGTCAGTAGAGAGAGAGAGATGTTGCATGAGCATAGGTGATAGTTTTGTAGGGGTAGGTTATAGTTTTGATAGCACAGGTGGCTGCCTTGACATGGAAAGTTACTACATTACAGGGGAAGTTAGCTGCAACCCAGGCACAGGTATTAGTAGGGTAGGGTCCTATTCAGCCATCACCATAGTAGCCAATGCAGTAGCCAGTGCAGCCACCACCACAACAGCCACCTCAGCCACAGCCACAAAGTTCACTACAGGGTATGGTATCGAGATTGATGGGTCCACTGCAGATTGCACCTATATCTAGGTACAACACTGCATTGGATGATATCACATATTATGAGGGTGCCATAAGGGGATTTCCATAGATCCAGTAATATTTTGAAATGGCAGCTCAGCAGAGATCTATGTCATGTGCCACTACCTCCAGTTCTCAGAGACAATGATGGTTAGAGAGTGGAGATGATTCAGCATCGTCACGACCATGATCACCACCATAGCCTTGAGGCATTTATAGTTAGTTGAGATGTATATACCAACCTGCGTGCTGTTGACATGAGATGTATATGCATTTTGAGAGAGAGATAGATATATTGTACTATTTCAGATATTGATGTACATATATATATATATGATATTTTTGAGATATTGACATGTTATGGATGTTTTGGTTATGTTAGTGTTTCTTGCATTTCTCATATGTGTGATGGTACATGCTTTGTATGATATGATGATGTTATAGCCTTTTCCATATTGTGTAATGGTGTATGTTGTAACATATGTGGTTTTTCATTCCTAACAATTTTTCATATTAGTGATGGATGTATGCTAAAAATGAAATGAGTTTATTTATGCTTCAGCACTTTTCCATATTGGTGATGGTATATGCTTTACATAAATTGTGTTTTGGTTACTAGTTTCCATGTGTATTGTTTTCCATAGAAACTAATGTGAATGGGCTATGATAATTTATATAACACAAATTGGTATTTGCATTAAATAAATCATGATGTCATGTTAGTGGTTTAGGAAATATGTTTTGGTTGTCATGTTATTGGCATGTGACAAAATGTGATAAGTAAAAGGTGTGTTGCTCTTTCATTGACAAGGACCATAATGATAGCATAGAGAGGGTTATGTTAAACAAAAGCCCCAGTCATGCATTACGTCGTTGACCATTGGTTTGTGTTAGAGATGTACTCAAATCACTTGACATTAAGTAAGCTCAAAATCCCTTGAGTATGTTGGGGTAATATGTGTGATTAGGTGATATGTTAAGATAGCGTAACCCTTTTTAGTAGGGATAACTTTGGTCCTTTTTATAGTTGACTCTGAGAACGACTATAGGCAAGTCCATGACTTAATAGTTTGTAGACTGATCAATGTGAGAAGTCTACTTGGGGATGTTATTTTGTATTTATGGTTATGTGAAGCTAATTTATACGGGAAGCTTCTGAGAGGGTGTTGTTTTTGTAGCAAAAATTTGGGCATAGCCATCCTTCGAGGGAATGGTCTATAGTTTACTTTGTATGCATTGAGTTTATTGAATAGCTATCCTTCAAGGGAGTAGTCTATTAATTATAGGAATGATGTAGCTGTCCTTCGAGGGAGTAGTCTACATTTATAGTTTATAACCTTTGTATATTTTGTTAGGCATCCTAATTTTATGTTTTATTTGTTTTTTACTAAAATTTTAGTCATGGACAAGATTATAGAGGTTTAAGGGTTTCCCTTTTAGTAGGACAAAGCATTAATGCAAAAAATGGTTAACTAATATTTATGGGGAAAAAAGGTTGAAAGGAATAGGAATGAGGATGATAGGGGTTGCTCAATGGATGAGCTCAAGTTAAATATCAAGTGAATGAGTACTTGATTAACAGTAGAATGGTCATAGATGCAAGGCATTAAGAGGCTCAAGTTCTAGCCAGCCTTCAAGAGAAGACAGACGATAAGTCCCTGATCCATACTTATGCATTATGATATAAGGTCCAAGCTAATTAGGAACAAACTTGCCTCGTTTACTTCTTTTCATATTGGTCATGTGTTGCTTTTCTTTAAGGATGAGATCCCCAATTTTGAAATCTCACTCTTTCATATTTGTGTTATAGGCACGTTTGATGTGATTTTGGTAGATATGAAGATGATTAAGAGCAGCAAGATGACATTCGTCAAGTAACTCGAGTTGAGATAATCGATCTTGATGAAAGTCATCGTTAAAAAGTATGTCATGCAGAGAGATGTGAAGAGAAGGTATTTGTACTTCAAAAGGCAAGATTGCCTCTGTTCCATACACTAAAGAGAAAGTTGTAGCACTCGTAAGGGTTTGGATGCTAGTGCGGTAGGCTCACAAAGCAAAGGGAATGTGAATGTGCCAATCCCTTCCAGTGTTGTTGACCACCTTCATTAGAATTTTGGTTAAGATTTTGTTAGAAGCCTCTGTCTATCCATTTTCTTGTGGGTAGTAAAGTGAGGAGAAGCTGAGTTTGATGCCAAAAGAGTCACAAAGTTTTTGGACAATTTTGTTTTTGAAAGATTTGCTATTATCAGTGATGATCTTGTGAGGTACACCAAAATGACAGATGATGTAGTGGTTGATGAAGTTAATGATTCTGTCAGCTTTAGTGGAGATGAGAGGAACAGCTTCCACCTATTTAGTGAAGTATTTGATCACAGTGATAATAGACTGATGTCGGAGAGACGAATGAGGGTTAATCTCACTGATTATATCTAAGGCCCATTGTGAAAAAGGCCAAAAATCCTTTGCAACTTGTAAATCATGGCTAGAGACGTGAAGTAAGTTAGCATGTTGTTGGAATTTGATACAACACCAAACATAGTCACTGCAGTCTTGGTGAAGAGTGGGCCAATAATAGCCCAAGCAAAGGATGCGCTTTGCAATTGAGTTACCACTGAAATGTCCTCCACAAATCCCATCATAGACTTGTTTGATGGCATGAGATGTTTCAATGGAGGTTAGACATCAAAAAAGGAGGCCATCAAAACCTCTTTTGTAGAGAAGACCCCCTAGCATGGTATATCAAGCAGTACTCTTGATAAAATCCCACCGTGCATTGCTAGAGAGATCAGGAGGAATAATAGAATAAGTTAAGTAGTCAACAAGTTATTTATACCAAACATCTTGTGGACTAGAGTCGATATTGCTGACAAAGTTGATGTCAGTTAAGATATATGAGGGCAATGCCAAATGGTGTACCATGACATAGATTCTCGAGGAAGTAGATGAAGATGTTATGTGTGAGGCAAGAGAGGCCATAGTGTCGGCAAACTTATTTGTAGAGTGAGGAATAGTTTGCAAGAGATAATGGTCAAAAGATCTTAATAATGTGTCAACACGGTGTTTATATTGTTGCAAAACTTCATTTTTACAAAGATATGAACCGTTAATCTAATTAAATATTAGTTGTGAGTTGCCAAAGATGTTAATTGTCTTGATGCCTAAGAAAAAGGTAGTTTGAAGTCCCAAAATTAAGGCTTCATATTCAGCCATGTTATTGGTGCATTCAAAGTCATGTTTAAAGGATATAGGCATGGGCTCACCCTCATGAGGGATGAGAATGACCCCTGCACCCCCACCATGTTGACATTTAGATCCATCAAAGAACATTGTTATTTGATAGCAGATGTCATCGGTGGATAGCATGGTGATAGATTCATCAGGAAATTCACAATTAGAGGGTTGGTTTTCAGGTAGAGGGGCATCTACTAGTTGGTCAGCGATTTTTTGCCCCTTTATAGATTTTTGTTGAATGAATTCCAAATTTAACTCAGTGAGAAGCATGAGCCAACGAGCCATACGTTGGTTTTGGTATGGCTTGGAATGCATGTATTTGAGAGGGTCGGTGTGAGTGATGACGTAAGTCTTGTGATTGAGGAGATAATGATGGAGTTTGGAGGTAGCAAAGACTAATGCCAAGCAAAGTTTTTTGGTATGAGTATACTGAGTTTTGTAGTCAATGAGCGTTCAACTTATATAATAAACCGCTTACTCACGATGTTGTTCGTCTCGATGCGTGATCATAGCACCTAAGGAATGATTTGTTGCTGAAATGTAAAGATAAAAGGGTTGGTCATCTTTAGGTGGAATAAGGACTGGTGGAGAGACAAGATAGTGTTTAAGAGCCTCAAATTCCTCTTGGCAATATTTATCCCAATTAAAGGAGACATCCTTCTTGAGGAGGTGATGGAAGGGTTGACATCGATCAGATAGCTGTGAGATGAAGTGACGAATAGATTGAAGCTTCCCTTGCAGGCTGTGAAGTTGTTTTAGGTTGGTTGGTGGGGGCATCTCGAGTATAACTCAAATCTTAGCAGGATCTACCTTAATGCCATGAAGAGAAATGATGAAACCCAAAAGCTTCCCTAAGAGAACCCCAAAGATACATTTCTTGGGGTTGAGTTGAACATTATATTGCAGGACGCGAGTGAATATTATTTTGAGAATGGTTAAGTGGTCACGACAAAGTTTGGATTTTCCCAACAAGTCATCCACATAGTCCTCCATGATTTTGTGGAGGAGATTGTGAAAGATATAAGTCATGGCGCATTGGTATATGGTGCCTACATTTTTTAGGCTAAAAGGCATGACCCTATAGAAAAATGTCCCCCATGGAGTGATGAAGGTGGTTTCATGTTGATCTTCTGGTGCAATCAAGATTTGATTATATCCTGAAAACCTGTCCATGAGTGATATCATCTCATGACTAGCCATAAGATCAACAAGTTGGTCGATGTTTGGCAAAGGAAAGTCATCCTTTGGGAAAGCTAGGTTGAGGTCATGATAGTCAGTACAAATTTGGATTCCCCCAGTTGCTTTTGTGATAGGGACAATGTTTGACACCCATTACAGATAATCAATGGGTTGGATAAATGAGATGGAGAGAAGATGTTGAAGCTCCTCTTTGACAAGGAGTGTGATGTGAGGATGCATCTTGTGAAGCTTTTTCCTGATAGGCTTAGCTTCACAGTTTGTGATGATGTTGTGAATGACAATGTCAGGGTCAATACCAGGCATATCGCTATAGGATCAAGCAAAGGCTTTGCTATGATCTGTAAGGAATTTGGTATAGTTGATTTGTTCCTAGGCATCCAAAGATTGACCAATCTTTAAAATATGAGGAACATCAAAAGATGGGATATTAATGTCAATAGTTGATTCATTTAACATAACTTGTGTTTTCGAAGGAAGTGATCGTTGAATGAAGGAGTCATATTCACCCATGTAGGTGAGTATGGCATCATCATCCAGGCATTGGACAATGTTGATGCTAGAAGATTCATCGTCTATCATGTCTGGATAAATGAGAGGAAGAGACTTTGATACTTCACCTAGTTGATAGGTCAGGGTTTTCCAAGTGAATGGCATTTATGCAAAAAAAATACTAGGAGGGATAGAGACCACTGACTCCGTAGGTGAGGATGAGGGAATAGGCAAGGTTAGAGGAGATTGTTCTATGATAGTTTTTTGGCAAGGATTTTTAGAGGTTTCTATAGATTCTTCGAAACCCAAGCCATGTCATTTCTTAGCATTTTTGATTGCCTTGTCATTTGGAGGCTCAACGGGCTGGTGGGAACCTTGTTCATAGCGTCCAAAGCCAAAACCCTTCCATGCACACCTATAAAGATAGGTGTGAGCAAAGCTAGGATTACCAAGAAAAGAGAAATCAGAAGTGAATAATTGGGGTGATGAGAGAGGATTCCCATTAGTAGGAGTTCGATCTAGCCCTCCATAGATGAGATTAGTTTGAAGATTGGGAGGACCATATGGGATGACCATTCCGATGTGATGGTCATAGTTAGGGTGGTGATGAAGTTGTTTATATTCCTGAGGAGTTTGGAATATGTCAAGAGTAAGCAAATGATACTCCCCAAGTGAAAGGCGTTAGAAGGTATCTTCCATAGGATCTTTTGTGGTCACTTGAGGAGTAGGCGTAGGTGTAACCAACATTTGCGAACTTGTTGAGGCTTCTGCGACCGGAGGTGGTGTTTGGGTGGATGTTTTCAAAGGGATGAGAACATCATTGGGTTGATAAGTTGTGTTGCATGTTTTATATGGGGAAGGGTTAGCAAGAATGGCATGAACTTGACCCTCATGTTCAAATTTGACACAATGATGCAACGTGGAAGGGACACAGGTCATAACACGTATCCAAGGTCATCCCAACAGCATGTTATATTAGAACTCCCCCTCGATGATATAGAAGAGTTTTGGGATTGTTCGTGGGCTAACATGAATATGCAAGTTGATAGTGCCAATGGTAGTGGCGGTGGAATCATTGAAAGAACGAAGAATTGTGTCAATTTTTGACATGTAATTTTTTGGGAGGGCTAGTTGGTCATACACGTGGGTGGAAATGATATTGATGCTAGCACCCCCATCAATCATAACCTACTTAACACAAGTTCTATCAACATAAACTGTGATAAAAAAGGTAGCATCTTGATCTTCTAGGTTGGAGGTAGGAATCTCAGAATCACTAAAGGTAATGGAGGCAATGGTGGGTAATGATTGGACTAAAGCAGCGAGTGGTTGGGGGTCTTCAGGTTGGACCTCTATTACCTATAAAGCTTTGATTAAAGCTTAGCAATGTTGTGGAGAGCTTTGAATGAGGTCATACAAAGACATCTTCATAGGGGTTTGATGAAGTTGTTTCACCATGGAATCACGAATTTCCTCTGAAGAAGTTGGTTGAGACATGCCCAAGATAGAAATCTTGGGTTTTGGTAGTTGAGAAGGTTTGACAAATGGATATGTCCAAGGGATAGAAACCTTCTCTTTTCCTTTATTCTTTAAGGTTTGTGACCTAGTGGCCACATTAATGGAGGTAATCTTGAATAAAAGGGGAGAAGGAGGTAAAGGGACCATAGTCTAATGATGGGATTTCGATGAAGGTGAAGAGGTTTGAGAAACATGGGAAGGTGTCAGTGGTTTGTTGAAAGAATCCTCAACAAGAAGGGTGTCTTTTTCTAAGTGTTGGTGAATGACAACCTTAAGAGCACAATAATTCTTAGTATCATGCCTAGGTGTGCGATGATATAGGCATATTTGAGTATCATCGAACCAAGATGGTTTTGATTTGAGAGGTTGGAATGGCTTAATGGGCAGGATAGTGATGCTAGAAGATTACAACAATCATCATAGTAACAGAGCTTATAAACCCGCTAATGGGTATGTGCTTATTGTTGCAGTAGAGGTTGACAACTTCTATTTAGGAATTATAGAGGGAGTTTTTCATACCACTTTTTTAGTTGGTGGTGTGGCCACTCACGTAAATGGCACTTTCTTGATGAGAGGTACCAAATTTTTCAGAGGAAGTATGTTTTTGATGGGTAAAGGAAGTAATGGAGGCAATTTGTTTTTGTTAGGTGTTGGAGTAGGAAGTACTCCTATTAAGGTAGAAGGGTGTGGGCCCAAAATAGAGGGCAATGGTGATGGTGGGGGAGGAGTTATCCGATGTGGTTTAGTAGCCTTCTTTAATATGGTGTGAAGACCACTACTATGTGGGGTGAGGTTTAAATCTACCTTTACTTGTGGGTGAGTGAGGTTTGATACAGGGTGAACATCGAGAGATTTAACCTATTTCGGCATGATGGATGGCTACGAGGGTTTGGATTCAGGTGTGGATGGTTGAGCTTCTGAGGATTTAGAAGTAGAAGCCTGATCTTCATCGGAGACTTTGGGATAATTTGTCATAAAAGGGTCGACGGTACGAGATGAAGTGGGATGTGTAAGATAAGGAGCTTTAAGTTGCTCCCATAATGCCTCATGTTCTAAGTTCCTTGAATGGAGAAATTCTAAGTTTTCAACCAATCGAGAGAAGGGTTTAGAGGATGTTGCATGAGGATTTATAATTGGTGTTTTAGAAGATTTGGGTGGTTGCGAGAGCAGAAACATGTTAGACATAGCAATCTTAGGCCAAAGGCGAGAGAGAGCCATTACCGGATCCTCTTCGGCTGATGTAGGTGAAGAGACAAGTTCTTCTCTTGGTGGAGAAGAGATTGGAGAATGTGGCTCTTCAAGAGGATAAAGCGCAGGGATGATCATGCCTTCCACTTGTGGTCTAGGGGCATGGAAAGTATGATCTTTCATTGGTAATAGGAAGGATGAGGGTGGGGCTAGTGGCGTTGGTATCATCAAAGCATCCTCCAATATAAGAGAGGTCAAAGTAGACTCTCCTATGTGTGAAAGGGGTGTGGATGGAGGACTATTAGGAGAAGAAGGCTCTTCTACCAATGGTGGAGAAATAGGTTGGCTAACCTCTTCAGACTGTGGGAGAGGTTGGTTAGGAATGAAAGGAGAAACCATGTCGACTGTGCATATATTATGCTCTTGGGGGTCATCGGCCATGGCCTGAACGTTATTCTGACTTGGGGGATGGTTAGGGAATGGTTTCCTAAAGATATCTATGTTTTGGTTAGCCAGTGCATTTGGGTTATCCAAAACAAGATCCCCTTTGTCTAACATATCCTGAATAATGTTTTTGAGGGTTTTGTAATTGTCTGTGTCATGACCTTTGACGCGATGATAATTACAAAAGTCATTTTCCCTATACCATGCAGGGATGGCTCATGAGGGATTAAATTAGGGTGGTGGTCACATTTGAGAGAGGTTGAGGACTTCTTATTTTACTAGTTTATCCAACACAGAAGTGTATGATTCTCCGATTGGAGTGTACTGATGCTGTATGTATCATTGTTGGAATTGTCTTGTAATGCTTTATGATGTGGAGCGTTCAGATTGGTTAGTTGTGGTAGAGGATGATGATCTAAGTACCACAGCATTTGCTAATCCCTTAGACATGGAATGGGAAGAAGAAGATTTAGAAGAAGGGTCATTGGATTTTGCGTTGGTATTTTTACTACGCAGTTTGACCTTATCTTCTTCGACAGCGTGGAGTTCAAGCTTTTGGGCCATGGTGAAAGCTTCATCAAATGTGTGGAATGTTTGAACCCACAAAGTGGATGAGATGTTCTTGACACATGTTCTTGAAAAGAGCTCAATGAGCTCAGGTTGAGGTAATGAAAAGGAGAGTTGGTTGATTAAACCTCTCCAATGGGAAACAAAGTCAGCTATTGATTCATCATCAAATTGTCTAATAGAATATAGGTCTATGATGGAGACATTTTTAGTGATTTTGATTGAGAAGTGGTCAAGGAATAGCTGAGCTAGTTGAGTGAAGGTAAAGAGAGAATGACTGGTAATAGAACTATACCAATCAAGGGCGGCACCAGAAAGTGACATGGGAAATGTGCGAAGTAATAACGCATCATCATGTGCTATAAGGTAGAAAGCGTGTCTAAATGCTCGTAGATATTGTTGTGGGTCCTCTTTACTCTGAAAATGAGTAAATTTTGGGATTTCCCACTGGCTAGAATATGGTCGAATAGGGACCGAAGGGTGGATAGGTTCATTACAAATTTGTTCATATGAAAGAACACTCCTCGAACTTGAAATAGATGTCTCAAGGTTGGACATCTTATCCATCAGCATCTTGATTAGATCGGCTGATGGATTGGCAGGAGGGGCACCCCCTAAGTTTTAAGGTACTTGGAAGGCATTGGGAGGGGCGTATGATGTACTTGGTTGCATTTGTATAAGTGCAACATATTGGTAGTTCATCATAGGGACTGATGTTGAGGCCAAGGGCGCTTGTGCCATGAAGCTGGATGGCACAACTTGACTAGATGCCACCAAAGGTGGTTGAGTGGTAGCAACACTAGTAAAAGGATAGGTAGTCACTCTTGTATTTATGGGTGTAAGAGTGGGTGGGATAGAGACAATCAAGTTCTGGAAGAGTGTAGAACTTGGTTGAATTGTTTATGGTTGAGGGGGTACAGAAACCCTGATGAAGGTAGGTCCAGAAATAGGAGTGGCCAAATCTTGAACATTGGCCATGGTTGGATTATTAGTCGAGGCAATGGCTTGAGTGACCATAGGTTGGGTAACAGAGGCCGTTGATATTATTGTCATTTCAACCAAGGAAGTTGGCATCCCATAAATAGGGTTACCTGAAGGATCTCGCATTTGGCTTCTTGCGAGATAGTGTTGGAGAGCCTTGATTTTGAGGTCAAGGAATCTCTCAAAGTCTTGATCCCCTATGGGAACAATAGGAGGTTGATTTGGGGTAGGTTGGATAGGAGTTTGCTCAGTGTCTGAAGTATACTCCATTAGACGACTTGGTATAGAAGGCGAAGGTGGGAGTGATTGTTGCCTCGCGTGGTCAACAAGAGATTTAGCTTGACTATGTGTCAAAACCATCCAAGACAAAATCGATTCAGGTTCTAAAAATTGTGTTTTAATTTCAGAAAACCTAAATTTTGTGTTTAACAGCAAAAAAGTCAGGTTTTAAGCTTGTTGTTTGGAAAGAAAATTTGTTGACAGTGACCGACGTCAGTTTACTAACTGATGTCAGTTATGAAATTTGCTGAGGTTGGTGGAATAATTGATGTCGATGAAGATGAGTTATCGATGTCAGTGGAAAAATTGATGTCAATTTCTGTGTATTTTTAGAAACACAGAAAATTGATATTTTTTTTGAAGGAAAGAGAAATTCTGAGTTGTTTTTAGACTCAAGATGATGCAACCCTACGAGCTCAAAAAATCAAATAAAAATAGCAAAATGGATGATGACAAGCAACCTCTAAAACGTTAAATTCCTAAGAATAAATTTTAGAGTCATGGTGGATTATGCCTTAGAAGAATATGTTTGGAAATTGGGCTTTTAAAACGGGTCCTAAAGAGGAAGTCTATGGTTGATTTCAAGTTATGTTTTGGTGCTCAAAAATCTATGTTAGGTTTAGTACGTGGCCTAGTGTTGGGGCTTGCTCCCTTCACTTCACGAACCCAGAGCCGAGCTGGGCCACTTATCCAATATATACTTTGCCTATAGTTTATACTCTGCCAGAGAACAAAGTGGGTCCTCCCCTTGGTAGTGAAGTCCAAGTAGGGTCGCCAGGAAGGGTAAGGTATCCGCTAGGTGATGAAATCCTAGACGAGCCTTGTCTCAAGTATGTTTAAATGTTTAATTTGATGTGCTTGTGGTCTGGTTGTGTAACATTTGTGCACTACGATTTATTCATAATGCATTTTTAATTACTAAGTGAATGGGCTAAGTATGCATTCAAGCAAGAATGAAATGCAATAGTTTTTTTTTAAAACCCAAATTGAAATGTTTTGTTCAAATGCAAACAATGGGAGAAGAGGTTAAGAGTATGAATTTTCACTACTCTAAGATGTAGGGAAGAAGTGACAAGAAGAAAAAGAAAGATGCTCTTTTTAACTTGTGTTAATGGTTTCTTTTAGAAATAAAGAGATAGAAGAAGGGTGCAAGAAGAGAATTTTTTCCTAATGCACCTATATGAAAATTTGTTTTTTAGAAGAATGAACCCAAGGAAAACTCCAGGATCCCACCGGGCATGTCAAAATGTTTCTCTACATTTTTGCTAATTATATTTAGAAGAAAGAAGAAACTAAAGTTAAGGGTTAGGGGTTTATACGTTACACAGATTAAGTTGTGCACCGTATCCAAGCGTTGTAGGAGCTCCTCTTTGGTTGTGGAGGAAAACACCTGTAGATGAAAATAAGACTTAAAAAAATAAAATGTTAGAATAAGATAGGGTGGATTGCCAAGCTACGCGCTTGGTCCCAAAAGCGTAAAGCTCCGTGAGGGATGACAGTCCACTATTTAAGACAAAGAGATTTATATAAAATGAAACGATAAAAGACTTACAAAAATGAAAAGGTAGAATGTTGTGTACTTGTTCCCTATAATTCGTGAGTCTCAGTAGGCTAGTCAGAGGTTGTGTTTGGTCTTTGGGTTGTTTAGATTGGTTTTTTGGTTTGCACAGTCATCGACATCAGTTATGCTATCGATGTTGGTAGGTAAATAGTGCCGATGTCGGTTATACTGTCGATGTCGGTAGGGAAAATAGGTCTTTGGATGGGTTTTAGGGTATTTCTGTGATTGGCAAAGGACTCTAGGAGTTGGGAGGTTTGTGCAAAGTTAGGGGAAGGAGAATAGGGTCTGAGGAAGGGCAAAAGGTAGAGGGTAGGTGTGAGAATAGGGTAAGAGTCAGAGGAAGGCTTTTCAACCCTTCCACAGAGGAAGTCAGGTTTCTTTTACAGTATTCAAAAATAGTAAATAGAAACTAATTACCAAGTTATTCTATAACTTTGAAATGGAGACCAGAAGAATACTTAGCTTTTTGGTGAAGACTCGAGGGTGTCAGGATGCTTATTCCTATTGCGGCTGATGTCAAAGACCTCATACAATGTTTTCAATCCAATGTCTGGAGTAACTTCTATAGAGTTTCTATAGCCTGGAGAGCGATAATCAAATTCTAATGCTTAGTCTCAGAGCGTGCGCGTCGATATGTGAAGAGGTAGGGGGTAACTCAAGGTTAGATCTTAGTTTATGTAACTGACGTCGACAGCTAGAGAATGGGTAAAAGGGCTATTTTTAGCTCTTTGCCTATTTCTCCATCCACCAAGTGCATTTGCCATTGGAGAACGGTCAAAAGATGGGTTTATTAGGCACGAGAGTTAGTTAGAGAGTTGGAATAGGTCTTAGGTAGTTATGATTCGAAGGACTTAGTCATAGGGTGACTCATAAGGTAAGAAATGGTCTTAAGGTGAGGTGTTTGGGCGAGGTGTCTAGGTGAGGTGTCGAGGTGAGGGGATGATTAATTTAAAATAAATAATTTATTTTAAATTAATAAAGTGTGGGTTAGTAGTTAAGAGTGTTAGAGTTAGAAGGGGACCAAGGGGGGTTGACACAATATTGGTGTCTACACGATGAAGCGATGAACCAATAAACTTTCAAATGGTTCACAGGTTCAAAGTTCAACACGGTTCAAGAAGCTAGCGACCATTGATGGTCCCTCAGACGTCAAATTTAAAGTGAGGAAAAATTCATAGAAATTCAAATAGAGCACAGAATTTAAAGAAAGAACCAAGTGACTGGCTAAAAAGGGAGTCCAAAGACTCAAATTGCTACAAGGGAGAGAGGAGTGAGACTAAAGGACTAGAAATATTTTCAAAAGAGTTATTTCCAGTAGGTGAAATAGTGGATCAAGTAGACTTAGACTTTTGAGCACACCAAATCAAGGACGCAAGCCTATTTTTCTTCCATAAAGTAACGACAAATTAGACAGTTGTGGAGATATTAGAAAAAGGACCAGACAATCCATACTAAGAAGAGACATATTAAAGGAATGGACACGCCATAGTTATGGCAATACATTGTTCCCATCATGGTTCCTCTAGATAAAACAAAAGGTGCATTGAAGACGTTGATTACAGCTTGGGACATCCCATAGGAAAGAATGCCAAGCCTTCTGTAGTTGCTATAAGTTTGTAATTTATCTCATTAGTAAAGGAGATTTTTCATTTTTATAAGAGCGAAACTCTACCCAGTTGAAAGAAGAATACTGAGACTTTGAGTTTAGATTGTAATTTCATTTCATTTTATCTGAATGAGAAAGCAAGTTGTTTGCAGACTTTGTGCTATTTTGGCTTGTATCATTTTAGGAGATTATTTTTATGTCTATCTTTTGAATGTGTTCTTGTTTATTTAATTTGACAAGCAAAATTAGTGAAAGTAATAAGGGAGGTGTCCTGAAGCCAACTGTAGGAAGACTTTGTGCTTTCACAATTATTTTTAACATGTATTTTTCTTTTCTTTTTGTGTTGAGGATTCTGGGATGACTTTGTGCCCCCATTATCCTTTGTGTTATACTCTTTGGGCAGTTGAGGTGGAAACTTTGTGTTTTATTTCATCCTGCTGGTTATTGCACCCTTTTGTCACCAGTTACTTTTACTACCTGAAATAAATTCATGTTGTTCCCTGCAAGAACACTTTTGAAAGAAGAGAAGTGCCTTCAGTGTTTCCACTAGGATTTTTCTCCTTTGTGTGTTAACATCACCTCTGAAATAAGAGAGATGGATGATGCATTCTGCCCCTGAGTGTTATTTTTATCTTATATTTATATAGTATATATAGCTCCTACGTATTTATAGGGAACCTCCCCTTAATGAGAGGAGAGATTTGTCCAACTCTGATGTAATAAGCCCGCACACTGGGCCAACCAATCTCCTTTGTTGTGGATGATAAGACCTATTTTTCTCAATCAGACTGTTGACTGACAAAATATTCACCCAACAGTATTTTTGGTGACTCTGTAGGGAAGAGCACGTAGTTTGAAGTCTCAAGCTTCAAGCTGAAGTAGATCCTACTCTTTTCCATTTTTGTTCTCTAATCTGGCAACTCCACGTTATACTAGAAGCCAAAAATTCTAAGGTGTTGTTGACCTTACTTTTGAGTTGGTGCTACAGAGTAATTTTGAATTATTTCCTCCATAACCTCACCTTCAACGAACTAGGAGTCTTCTTCCTAGCCCTACCAGGTCACCGACACAAGGCAGAGCTTATTTTTCTACTGCTAGTAGAGCTTTGCCTATCTATTCTCCACCCAAATTTGTGATCCCACTTTTACATAATTAAATCATGGCTCAAGGCCCCTGGGGTAACTCATTTGGTCCACTAAATTTAACTCCACCTTTGCATGAGCTTCCACGCAATTCAAGGAAGAATTTTTCCAAATTCTTTGGTGATGGGAAAGTTCATCCTGATGAACACATTACAACTTTCATCATAGCATGTGGCATAATAAGGGTGGAATTTAAAGACATAACAGTCAGGCTATTCGTGGAGACACTATAAGGCACTGCTATAGACTGGTTCTACCATCTACAAGCTTGGTCAGTGACTAATTGGGACACTCTTAAAGATAAATTTGAAGCCAGATTTAAACCGGTAAAAGATGTGCGTGCCTTGTTGGCCCAGCTCACACAGATGAAGGAGCCCCATGAACCTATGATGGACTTCATTATCAGGTTTGACAAGCTGAGGCATAGGATTCCCATGGTCACCCAACTAACACCTTATAATCTCAAGTGTTTCTTCATCAACTCACAGCTGCCTAAAGTTAGTTTCTTACTGAGATGGGCTAGACACATAGACCTTGCTGCTGCTCAAGACTTGGCTACTGAGGTAAAATATGACCTTATTATGGCAAAAAAGATAAAGAGAGACCCTAATAAAAGTAAATCCTCTTCATCATCTGAATACTCACCTATAGTCACCACTGACCCAATGGTACAAAAACTAGCAAATGAAGTGCTAGCACTAAGAAAGCAAATGGTGCAAGAGATGTCATCTACTCTTGCATACAGAGATATGCCCAAGAGGACATTTTAGAATCAAGTGTACCAAGGCAATGCTACTAGGAATCAAGGATAGCAAAATTGCCTTCCTCCTCCATAGAAGAACCTCACCCTTGAAGCACCTCCAAACAACTCAATAGTTGGATATCTTGAAGCTAAATCAGATTTCTCATTCCAGCCTGAGTTGAATCCTGAAGATGATGTTAACCTCTTCATTGAGGAAGAAGAAGAATTAGTTGGTGACTCCCATATTAGTTTCTTGAACTACCAGGATGAACCCAGAAGTGAAGGCAATGCAGTTAAGGGATCATATGCTATATTTACTCAGTCTAAGAATAAATTAGCTCAACCGACTGGTAAGGAGAAAGTAGAGGAGTGATCTCAACTAGCAGTTTCAATTGCTAAGTGGGGATCCACTCTTCCTTTCTAGCCAAAGGACCCTATGATTGTAATAAAGATAAGTACCTCAAATGCCCCTACGCCTTCTACTTCAAATTTGTAGTCTAGTCCTCCCCCTTCCAAAAATCAAAAGGATGAATTCCCATCCTCTGCTCCTGGCTCATTCTAGGCATTTGACATAATTGACCATATAAAGAAAACCAAAATTCAAATGTCTAAATTTTAATTTCTACAGTCCCATCCTGAGCAATGAGATAAATTGGTTTAGTATGTGAAGAACCCAAATGCCCATGTAGAACAATCAATTCCCAAGGTGACTCATGATTCCCCAAGAATGCACCCACCATGAATAGCCTTGTCATTACTCCCCCTACTACTCCTGGTAGAACTGAACCTTTCTATGTCTCATTGCTGATAAATAGACATTAGCTGAACAACTACATCATTGATTCTAGAGCCTCAGACAATGTTATGCCTACTAAAGTGGTTGAATCCCTTGGCCTTACACTGACCAAAACCTTTGGTAGATGCTTCTCCATGAAAAACAAGTATGTACCACTACTAGGATAGATCAAGGATGCCCAATTTACATTTATGGCCTTCCCAGACAAAAGAATCAAGATGACTGTCTTGGTGGCTGACATCCCAGCATCATATGGCATCCTTCTTGGTCAAATTTTTGCAGAGATATTGGTGGTGAGTTGAGTATGGACTTATCTGAGACAAGGATCCCATTTAAAGGTGTTATGAAGAAATTACTTCCTGAAAAGGAAGTGAAATACGTGGTTACCTAGACCTCAGCACCTAAAGCTCAAATTTTGTTTGAGTCTTCAAGCATGGAAAACTACTTTTTATTCACGGATGAATTCTATGAAATACCTGTTGAAACTCTTGAAGGTGACAATCTGAATATTAATTCAGCTAGAACAGTAGAAGAATTCGCTGAGCGCAATGCAAGTGTGGAAGAATCTCCCCCTTCGAATGAAGAAGAATCCAAAGGAAAATTAGTATCAAATGAGGTATAGACTCTTGAATTTGATGGCAGCTACTCCACTAGTTTCGGAGCTGGAGTTGTGATGATATCTCCTCAAAGAGATATTTTTCTTTCATCTTACAAGTTGTAATTTAGCAACACTAATAATACAGCTGCGTATGAATCTTTGTTGCTTGGATTGAAGGCTACTCGAGACCAAGGCATCAAACTCCTCCATGCCAAAGGAGATGGAGAATTGGTGGTTTTTCAGGTAAAAAACCTATATCAAACTAACAATGAAAGATTGTGCCACTATCGCAACCTAGTCTGGGACCAAATTAAAAGCTTTGATGCTTTCAACATCTCTGCCATTCTTAGATAATTCAATGACTGGGCTGATGCACTAGTTATCTCAGCTACTCTCTTGGTCCCCCACTCAGACTTCAAAGGAGGCAATTACACTATTGAGCTAGTCTTTAGACCAAGTGTACCTAAAAATGCCAGTCACTGGCAAGTGTTCAACAATGATAGTCAAATCATTTCCTTCCTGGAGTAAAAAGATAGTTTTGAAAGGCTACATTTTGAAGGTAGTGAAATTTAGAAGAGTGAACCAGCTCTTGAATCAAATACAGACATAGGTGAGGAGTTCCTACAACTTAAAAGGAATAAGATTCCCAAAGGCCTAGTTTCCCTTGGAAACTATTTGACAAACATGATAGATTCGTCAAACAATAGCAAATAGATTCAAGCTCCTCCCAGGAGTTTGATCAAGTAATTCTAGATACCAAAGATGATCCCAAGATGGTGAACATTGAGAAATGCTACACTTTTGAGGAGAAATTCAAGTTCACTACTCTACTCTGCCAGTACATGGACGTCTTAGCATACTCTTATGATGACCTAAAGTCACTCATGCCTGATGAAATTTGACATGACATTCCTCTCAAGGCTAATTTAGCACCCTACAAGCAAAAGTCCAGGTAGTATAATCCAAAAATATCATGTACCATTTTATTTGAGATACAAAAAATGCTAAATGCCAAGATAATCTTCCTAATTCATCATTCCACATGGATTGCAAATATATTGCCTGTAAGGAAGAAGAATGGCGAAATTCACCTATGTGTGGATTTTAGGAATTTGAATCAGTCGTCCTTGAAGGATAATTATCCTTTGCCAATCATGGATCCAGTGCTTCAGATAGTGACGAGTTCAGAGATGTTATCAATGCTAGATGGCTTCTTAGGATATAATCAAGTTGAAGTTGGTGAGGTAGACCAGCATAAGACTACTTTCACCACACTTTGAAGCATGTTTGCATATAGAAGAATGCTTTTTGGCTTGATAAATGTTGGTGCCACTTTCCAAAGAGCAATGGACCTTGCCTTCAAAGATAAAATGGGTAAGTTCATCATAGTTTATCTTAATGACTTGACTGTCTTTTCTAAGCATCACCCAAATCATATACGCCATTTGTAACAAGTGCTGGAGCACTACCGCTAGAATGACATTTCCTTAAACCCCAAGAAGTCAATTTTTGGAGTAACAGAGGGGAAACTCCTTAGACACATTGTGTCCAAAGGAGGCATAAAAATTGACTTAGATAGAGTCAAATCTATCCAAGAGCTTACCTTGCCCACAAGTAAGACTGTTGTTCACTCTTTCTTTGAAAAGGTGAATTTTTTACAAAGGTTCATCCCTAAGTTTGCTGAGAAGACCAGGCACATTGTAAACATGATGAAGAATAAGGCCACCTTCAGCTAGATTAAAGAAGGCAAGTTAACATTTGAGGATATCAAGACTACCATTGCCCACACCCCATTTCTAGTTTGTCCAGATTATATGAAGGATTTCCTCATGTATAGTTATGCTTCTGAACACACAATTTTAGCCATCCTAGTTTAGCAGAATGAATAAAGTGTGGAATCTCCCATTTCCTTCATGAGTTGTCCTCTCAAAGCTCATGAGTTGAAGTATTCAAACATGGAAAAGCATGCTTATACAGTGGTCAAGGCAGTGAAGCATTTCCATTTCTACATCCTCAATTCATGAGTTACTGCTCTGGTTCTTAATACCACAATCAAATCCATATTAACTCAACAGGAGTTTGAAACCAAAAGAGGCAATTGGATTGCAAAGATCTAGGAGTTTGATCTGGTCATCAAGCTAACAAAGCTAGTACAAGGAAAGGGCCTATGCCAATTGATTGTTGACAATAGACCAAAAGAGGCAAGGCATGAAGAAGCAGAGGTGGAAGATGCACCAACTGTCCTCTTTGTCTCCACCACAAATGATTGGTATTCAAGTATTGCTCATTTTCTTACTTATGGTGAGTGTCCTGCTCACCTATCTTATAAAGAAAGGAGAACTATCAAGCTGAAAGCTGCAAATTGTGTCTTCTGAGACAATGGCTTGTACAAGAAGAGCCTTGATGGAGTGTTCCTTCATTGTGTGGACAAGGAGAAGCAAAGCCAACTTCTGAAGTCCTTCAACAATTTGGCCTATGGAAGATATTTCTCTACTCCTATAACTGCACATAAAATTCTATGAGCTAGGTATTATTGGCCAACTCTCTTTCAAGATACATGTAAGTGGGTAAGAAAATGTGAACTATGCCAGCAGTTTCTTGGGAGACCCAAGTTAGCTGCCTTGCCTCTCAAGCCAGTAGTCATAGAGGAGCCATTCCAACAATGGAGAATTTATTTTTTTAGAGCTGTAAACCCATCTTCAAGTGCTAGACATGATTATGTCCTTACAGCAACATATTACTTCACCAAGTGGGTGGAAGAAATTCCAACTAAGCATGCTACTTTAGAAGTAGTGTGCAATTTCCTCAAAGAGAACATCATTTCCAGGTTTGGGGTCCCAACCAAGATTGTCACTAACAATGCAGCTTGTTTCACTTCTCAGGTGATTACTCAATTCTATTTATACTATGGGATTACACTATCCCACTCTTCTTATTACTTTTCACAAGGGAATGGACAAGCTGAATCAAGCAATAAGAACCTAGTGACTATCATCAAGAAGTTGATGGATGACAACCAAAGGACATGGCATAAAGCATTAGTTGATTCTCTATGGGTAGACATAATTACACCAAAGAGAGTAATTGGTATGTCTCCTTTCCAATTTATTTATGGTATCAATGCTAAGATACCAATCACCTTGGAATTACCAACATTGAAATTGGCTAAGGCAATTGAGGATCAAATGTATGAAAGTGCCCTTGATAAGAGGATCATGTCCCTGACTGAGCTAGATGAGCAAAAAACTATGGTGGTGGACCAAATCATTGCCCACCAAAGTCTGGTGAAGAAGCTCTTTGACTAGAAAGTGAAGAATTATGATTTTTAGGTTGGAGATCAAGTCCTATTGTGGGACAAAAGGAGAGAGCCAAAGGGGATGCATGGAAAGTTTGATTCTCTTTAGAGAGGCCCATTTATTATCCACCAACTCAATGGTGAGAATAGATTTCTATTGAACTATCAAGATGGTACGCTCTTTACTCTACCTCGTAATGGGCAGCATCTGAAGCACTTCAATTCTTGAAGTGTCAGATAAGTTCACTTGTACATATGTATATCTGTTTAGTCTTTGTTTTCTACTTTGTGTTGTTCATTTTCAGTTTTTCAGAGCCTTTATTTATGGGTAGCATGACTCCATAGCCCAATGGCATACTTCAAGGCACTAGAGATTTTGGTTTCTACTCCCCTTAGATATTCCAAGTTTTCAATTGAAGGAAGTTCCCCAACTGAAGCCAGCTTTTGTCCCCAAAAATAAGTGACATTTTTGGAACAACCTATGAACTATTTTGGTTCAACAGACCAAAATCATCTCTCCCTTTTTCAAAAAGTATTCTGAGTATTCGGGTTCTTCATTTTTCAAAGCTTTTCTATAAATCTACGGACTCAACATGCTTGAAATTAGTAGGTTCAACAGGTTCAAAGGCTTCTGTAGGTGAGTTCAATCAAAAGAACAAGTTTCTAACACTTAGTCATTTCTAGGATTGGTTCAGCACCTCAGTTCAATCAAAAGAGTTCAATCGGCAAGCTTCAAAGAACAAAGGCTTAAACCATTGAACTCTGAACCACTTTGGTTCAATGGTTCAATGGGTTCAATGACCAATTGGTTCAATGCGCTTGGTTCAAAAGATCAAAAAGACTTAGCCAAATAATGAAGAATGAACTAATTGAACCATTGAATCATTGAACCAAAGTTGGTTCAATCGGTAGATTCAATGGGTCACCCCAAAGCCAAAGGAACAAGTGCCCTTGCAGAGAGCAATGAACCAAGGCTAAGTGCCCTTGTGGAGGCAGTAAGCAAAAGTGAACAAAATTTGGAAATCCCTCGAGAAAATGGCTAATTAAAAGAGGCCGAAAGAATTCTTTCGAGAAGATTTTTCTCAAGAAAGTGTTTAAGGCAGAATTCCTTTGAACTTTTTGTCCAAAGAAATTCACTCGAAAAGAAAGTCCAAAGAAATGGAAAATCCCGGCAGAAAAAGACAAAGTGAAGGAAAAGCCTGACTGAAGAGAAAAGCCCATGGAAAAATGCTTGATGAAAAAAGACAAAGTGCAGCAAAAGCTGCCACGTGTCCCTTATAAAGCAGAGTGGAAGCCACCACATGTCATCTTCTGCAGGACTCTCAAAAGGTTTCTAAAGCTTCTATAAGTTAAGCAGAATATGCCACATGTCCCATTATGACTTAGCAAAATGTGACAAGTGTTTGCATTCACATTCCCCTTTTGAAGATGCTTAGGCAAGACGTGTCATGGACCCCATTTTTTATAAGTTTCTAATGAGTTTCATAACAGCAGAACTTGCCACTTGTCAAAGATGCAAAAAGGACCCCCAAAGACTTAGACAAGAAGGGATACAAAGGACAAAGAAGCAACATGGATGATTCTAAAGGCAAGTTCAATTAAAGTGATGGTTTAACCAGAGAGCAAAGAAGCACTTAAGTAGGGAAATAATGGACCAAAAAAGACAGAGTAAACCGACGAAGCGATGAACCAATGAACTTTTAAATGGTTCTTAGGTTCAAAGTTCAACACAATTTAAGCAAATAGCAACCATTGATGGTCTCTCAGACGTCAAATTTAAAGTGAAGGAAAATCCATGGAAATTCAAATAGATCATGGAATTTAAAGAAAGAACCAAGTGACTGGCTGAAAAGGGAGCCCGAAGACTCAAATTGCTATAGGGGAGAGAGGAGCGAGACCAAAGGACCAAAAATATTTTCAAAAGAGTTATTTCCAGTAGATAAAATAGTGGATCAAGTAGACTTAGACTTTTGAGTGCACCAAATCAAGGGTGTAAGCCTGTTTTTCTCCCATAAAGTAATGGCGAATTAGACATCTGTGTAGATATCAGGAAAAGGACCAAATAGTCCATACGAAGAAGAGGCATATTATAGGAATAGACACACCATAGCTATGGAAATACATTATTCCCAGCATGGTCCCTCTAGACAAAACTGAAGGCACATTGAAGACGTTGACTATAGCATGGGCCGTCCCATGGGAAAGAATGCCAAGCCTTACCTAGTTTCTATAAGTTTGTAATTTCTCTCATTAGTAAAGGAGACTTTTCATTTTTACAGGAGTGAAACTCTGCCTAGTTGAAAGAAGAATACTGAGACTTTGAGCTAAGATTGTAATTTCATTTCATTTTATCTGAATGAGAAAGCAAGTTGTTTATAAACTTTGTGTTGTTTTGGCTTGTATCATTTTAGGAGATTATTCTTATGTCTATCTTTTGAATGTGTTCTTGTTTATTTAATTTGACAAATAGAATTAGTGAAGGTAATAAGGAAGGTGTCCTGAAGCCAACTATGGGAAGACTTTATGTTTTTTGCATCCTTTTGTCACCAGTTACTTTTACTACCTGAAAGAAACTCATGTTGTTCCCTGCAAGAACACTTTTGAAAGAAGAGAAATGCCTTTAGTGTTTTCACTAGGATTTTTCTCCTTTGTGTGTTAACATCATCTCTGAAAGAAGAGAGATGGATGATGTATTTTGCCCCTGAGTGTTATGTTGATCTTATATTTATATAGTATATATAGCTCCTGTGTATCTATAGAGAACCTCCCCTTGATGAGAGGAGAGATTTGTCCACCTCTGACATAGTAAACCTACACACTGGGCTGACCAATCTCCTTTGCTGTGGATGATAAGACTTATTTTACTCAATCAAACTACTGACTGACAAAATATTCACCTAATAATCTTTTTGGTGACTCTACTGGGGAAAAGCGCACAGTTTGAAGTCTCAAGCTTCAAGTTGAAGTAGATCTTAATCTTTTCCATTTTTATTCTGCAATCTGGCAACTCCATGTTATACTAGAAGTTAGAAATCCCAAGGTGTTGTTGACCCTACTTTTGAGTTGGTGCGGTAAAGTAATTTTGAGTTGTTTCTTCCACAACCTCACCTTCAACAAACTAGGATTCTTCCTCCTAGCCCTACCAGGTCACCAACACAAGGCAGAGCTTCTTTTTATGTTGCTACTAGAGCTTTGCCTATCCATTCTCCACCTAGATTTGTGATCCCACTTTTACATAATCAAATCATGGCTCAAGGCCCTTGGGGTAACTCATTTGGTCCACTAAATTTAACTCCACCTCTATATGAGCTTCCACACATTTCAAGGAAGAATTTTCCCAAATTCTTTGGTGATGAGAAAGTTCATCTTGATGAACACATTGTAGCTTTCAGCATAGCCTGTGGCATAATAGGGGTGGAATTTGAAGACATGGTAGTCAGGTTATTCATGGAGACACTACAAGGTGTTGTTGTAGACTGGTTCTACCATCTACAAGCTTAGTCAGTGACTTATTGGGATACTCTTAAAGATAAATATAAAGATAGGTTTAAACCTGCAAAAGATGTGCATGCCTTACTAGCCCAACTCACACAGATGAAGAAGGAGCCCCATGAACCTATGAGGGACTTCATTGCCAGGTTCAACAAGCTGAGGCATAATATTCCCATGGTCACCCAGCTGACACCTCAAAATTTCAAGTGTTTCTTTATCAACTCACAGCTGCCTGTAGTGAGTTTCTTGTTGAGATGAGCTAGACACATAGACCTTGTTTCTACTCAAGACTTGGCTATTGAGGTAGAAGATGACCTTATCTTGGTAGGAAAGATAAAGAGAGACCCTAATAAATGTAAATCATCTTCATCTTTTGAATACTCACCTATAGTCACCACTGACCCAATGGTACAAAAACTAGCAAATGAAGTGTTAGCACTCAGAAAGAAAATGGCATAAGAGATGTCATCTACTCTTGCATACAGAGATATGCCTAAGAAGACATTTTAGAATCAGGCATACTAAGGCAATGCTACCAGGAATCAAGGACAATAAAATCACCTTCCTCCTCCATAGAGGAACCTCGCCCTTGAAGTACCTCCAAACAACTTAGCAGTTGGATATCTTGAAGTTGAATCAAATTTTTCATTCCAGCCTGCGTTGAATCCTGAAGATGATGCTAATCTCTTCACTAAAGAAGAAGAAGAATTACCTGGCGACTCTTATATCAGTTTCTTAAACTACTAGGATGAACCTAGAAGTGAAGGCAATGCAACTGAGGGATCATACGTTGTATTCACCCAGTCCAGGAATCAATTAGCTCAACCGACTAGTAAAGAGAAAGTAGAGGAGTGACCTCAACCAACAATTTTAATTGCTAAGCAGGGATCCACTCTTCCTTTCTAGCCAAAGGACCTGATGATTGCAAGAAAGGTAAGTACCTCAAATGCCCCTGCACCTTCTACTTTAAATTCACAGTCCAGTCCCCCCTTCCAAAAATTAAAAGGATGAATTCCCATCCTCTGATCTTTGCTTATTTTAGGCATTTGACATAATTGACCATATAAAGAAAACCAAAATTCAAATGTCTAAATTTGAATTTTTACAATCCCATCTTGAGCAATTAGATAAATTGGTTTAGTATGTGAAGAACCCAAATGCCCCTATAGGATAATCAATTCTCAAGGTGACTCGTGATTCCCCCAAGAATGCACCCACCATGAAAAACCTTGTCATTACTCCCCCTATTGCTCCTAGCAGGACTGAACCTTTTTATGTCTCATTGTTGATAAATGGACATCAGTTGAACAACTACATCATTAATTCCAGAGCCTCAGACAATGTTATGCTTGCTAAAGTGGTTGAATCCCTTAGCCTTACACTGACCAAAACCTTTGGTAGATGCTTTTCCATGTAAAACAAGTAAGTACCACTGTTGGAGCAGATTAAGGATGCCCAATTTGCATTTACGGTCTTCTCAGACAAAAGAATCAAGGTGATTGTCTTGGTGGCTGACGTCCCAGCATCATATGGCATCCTTCTTAGTCAAAATTTATGTAGAGATGTTGGTGGTGAGTTGAGTATGGACTTATCTAAGGTGAGGATCCCAGTCAAAGGTGTTATGAAGAGATTGCTTCTTGAAAAAGAAGTGAAATACGTGGTTATCCAGACCTCAACACCTAAAGCTCAAATTTTGTTTGAGTCTTCAGGCATGGGTAACTACTTTTTATTCGTGAATGAATTCCATGAAATGCCTATTGAAACTCTTGAAAGTGACAATCTGAAGATTAGTTCAGTTGAAATAACAGAAGAATTGGCTGAGTGCAATGCAAGTGTGGAAGAATTTCCCCCTCTGAATGAAGAAGAATCCAAAAGAAAATCAGTATCAAATGAGGTATGGACTCTTGAATTTGATGGCAGTTACTCCTCCACTAGTTCAGGAGCCAGAGTTGTGTTGATATCTCCTCAAGGAGATATTTTTCCTTCATCCTACAAGTTGTAATTTAGCAACACTAATAATATAGATGAGTATGAATCTTTGTTGCTTGGATTGAAGGCTACTCGAGACCAAGGCATCAAACTCCTTCATGCCAAAGGAGATGCGGGACTAGTGGTTTGTCAGGTGAGAAACCTGTATCAAACTAAGAATGAAAGATTATGCCACTACTGCAACCTAGTATGGGACCAAATTGAAAGCTTTGATGCTTCCAGCATCTCTGCCATTCTTAGAGAATTCAATGATCATGCTGATGCATTGGTTGTCTCAGCTACTCTCTTGGTCCCCCACTTAGACTTCAAAAGAGAAAAGTACACTATTGAGCTGGTCTTTTAACCAAGTATAATTGAAAATGCAAGTCACTGGCAAGTGTTCAACAATGATAGTCAAATCATTGCCTTCTTGGAGCAAAAATATAGATTTGAACAGTTGCATTTTGAAGGCAGTGAACCTCAGAAGTGTGAACCAGCTCCTAAATTAAATACATACGCAAGCGAGGAGTTCCTAAAACTTAAAGGGAATAAGATTCCCAAAGGCCTAGTTTTCCTTAAGAAATTGTTTGACAAACATGACGGATTCGTCAAACAGCAACAAATAAATTCAAGCTCCTCACAGGAGTTTGATCAAGTAAATCTAGGTACCAAGGATGATCCCAAGATGGTGAACATTGGGAAATGTTGCACTTCTCAGGAGAAATTCAAGGTCACTGCTCTACTCTGCCAGTACATGGACGTCTTAGCATACTCCTATGATGACCTGAAGTCCCTCAGGCCTGATGAAATTTGACATGACATTCTTTTTAAGGCTGATTCGGCACCCTACAAGCAAAAGTCCAGGTAGTATAATCCAAAAATATCAGGTACCATTTTGTTTGAGATACAAAAAATGCTAAATGCCAAGATAATCTTCCCAATCCATCATTCCACATGGATTGTAAATATAGTGCCTGTAAGGAAGAAGAATGGCAAAATTCACCTCTATGTGGAATTTAAGAATTTGAATCAGTCATCCTTGAAAGATAATTATTCTTTGCCAATTATGGATCAAGTACTTCAGACAGTGATGGGTTCAGAGATGTTATCAATGCTAGATGGCTTCTCAAGATATAATCAAGTTGAAGTTGGTGAGGTAGACCAATATAAGACTGCTTTCACCACACCTTGGGGCACGTTTGCATATAGAAAGATGTCTTTTGGCTTGATAAATGCTAGCACCACCTTTTAAATAGAAATGGACCTTGCCTTCAAAGATGAAATGGGTAAGTTCATCATAGTTTATCTTGATGACTTGACCATCTTTTCTAAGCATCACCTAGATCATATACGCTATTTGCAATAAGTGTTGGAGTGCTGCCACTAGAATGATATTTCCTTAAACCCCAAGAAGTCATTTTTTGGAGTAACAGAGGGGAAACTCCTTAGATACATTATGTCTAAAGGAGGCATAAAAATTGACTCAGATAGAGTCAAATCTATCCAAGAGCTTACCTTGCCCATAAGTAAGACTGTTGTTCACTCTTTCTTTGGAAAGGTGAATTTCTTACCAAGGTTCATCCCCGAGTTTGCTGAGAAGACCAGGCACATTATAAACATGATGAAGAATAAGGCCACCTTCAGCTAGACTGAAGAAGGCAAGTCAGCATTTGAGGATATCAAGACTGTCATTGCCCATGCCCCATTTCTAGTTTGTCCAAATTATACGAAGGATTTCCTCATGTATAGTTATTCTTCTGAACACACACTTTCAGCCATCCTAGTTCAGTAGAATGAAGAAGGTGTGGAATCTCCCATTTCTTTCATGAGCTATCCTCTCAAAACTCATGAGCTGAAGTATTCAAACATGGAGAAGCATGCTTATGCGGTGGTCAAGGCAGTGAAGCATTTTTATTTCTACATCTTCAATTCATGAGTTATTGCTCTAGTTCATGATACCATGATCAAATCTATATTAAGTCAGTAGGAGTTTAGAACTAAAAGAGGCAATTGGATTGCAAAGATCTAAGAGTTTGATCTAGTCATCAAGCCAACAAAGCTAGTATAGGGAAAGGGCCTATGCCAATTGATTTATGACAATAGACCAAAAGAGGCAAGGCATGAAGAAACAGAGGTGGAAGACACGCCAATTGTCCTCTTTGTCTCCACCACGAATAAGTGGTATTTAGGTATTGCTCATTTCCTTACTTATGGTGAGTTTTCTGCTCACCTATCTTATTAAGAAAGGAGAATTATCAAGCTGAAAGCTACAAATTTTGTCCTCTGGGACAATGGCCTGTACAAGAGGAGACTTGATGGAGTGTTCCTTCGTTGCGTGGACAAGGAGCAGCAAAGCCAACTTCTAAAGTCCTTCCACAATTTAGCTTATGGAGGACATTTCTCTTCTCCTGTAACTATAGATAAAATTTTGGGAGCTAGGTATTATTGGCCAAATCTCTTTCAAGATGCATATAAGTGGGTAGGAAAATGTGAACTATGCCATCAGTTTGTTGGGAGACCCAAGTTAGTTGCCCTGCCTCTCAAGCCAGTGGTCATAGAGGAGCCATTCTAGCAATAGGGAATTGATTTTATTAGAGCTGTAAACTTATCTTCAAGTGTTAGACATGATTATCTCTTTACAGTAATAGATTACTTCACCAAGTGGGTGGAAGCAATTCCAACTAAGCATGCTACTTCAAAAGTAGTGTGCAATTTTCTCAAAGAAAACATCATTTCCAGGTTTGAGGTCCCAACCAAGATTGTCACTGACAATGCAAGTTGTTTCACTTCTCAAGAGATTACTCAATTCTATTTTTACTATGGGATTACACTCTCCCACTCTTCTGATTACTTTTCACAAGGGAATGGACAAGATGAATCAATCAATAAGAACCTGGTGACTATCATCAAGAAACTGGTGGATGACAACCAAAAGACATGGCATAAAGCATTGGTTGATGCTCTATGGGCAGACATGATTTACACCAAAGAGAAAAATTGGTATGTCTCTTTTCCAACTTCTTTATGGAATCAATGCTAAGATACCAATCACCTTGGAATTGCCAGCATTGAAATTTACTAAGGAAATTGAGGATCAAATTTATGAAAGCGCCCTTGATAAGAGGATCATGTGCCTAACTGAGCTAGATGAGTAGAGAACTATGGTGGTGGACTGAATCGCTGCCCACCAAAGTCTGGTGAAGAAGCTCTTCGACCATAAAGCGAAGAACTGTGATTTTTGAGTTAGAGATCAAGTCCTACTGTGGGACAAAAGGAGAGAGCCAAAGGAGATGCATGGAAAGTTTGATTCTCATTGGAGAGGGTCATTTATTATCCACCAGCTCAATGGTGAGAATAGCTTCCTGTTGTAATATCAAGATGGCACACTCTTTACTCTGCCTCATAATGGGCAGCGTCTGAAGCACTTTAATTCCTTAAGTGTCAAATAAGTTCACCTATAGATATGTATATCTGTATAGTCTTTATTTTCTGCTTTGTGTTATTTGTTTTCATTTTTTTTGGAGCCTTTCTTTATGGGTAGCATGACTCCATAGCCCAATGGCATACTTCAAGGCACTGGAGATTCTGGTTTCTACTCCCCTCAGATATTCCATGTTTTCAACTGAAGGAAGTTCCCCAATTAGAGCCAGTTGTTGTCCCCAAAAATAAGTGACATTTTTGGGACAACCTATGAACTATTTTGGTTCAACAAACCAAAATCATCTCTCCCCTTTTCAAAAATTACTCTAAGCATTCGGGTTCTTCATTTTTCAAAGCTTTTCTAGAAATCTACGGACTCAACATGTTTGAAAATTCACAGGTTCAGTAGGTTCAAAAGCTTCTGCAAGCGAGTTTAATCAAAAGAAAAAGTTTCTAACACTTAGTCATTTCCAGGATTGGTTCAGCGCCTCGGTTCAATCAAAAGAGTTCAATCGGCAAGCTTCAAAGAATAAAGGCTTGAACCATTGAACTTTGAACCACTTTGGTTCAATGGTTCAACGGGTTCAATGACCAATTGGTTCAATGCGCTTGGTTCAAAAGATCAAAAAGACTTAGCCAAATAACGAAGATTGAACCGATTGAACCATTGAACCGTTGAACCAAAGTTGGTTCAATCGGTAGGTTCAAGGGGCCGCCCCAAAGCCAAAGGAACAAGTACGCTTGCAGAAGGCGGTGACCAAGGCCAAGTGCCCTTGTAGAGGGTAGTAAGCAAAAGTGGATAAAAGTTGGAAATCCCTCGGAAAAATGGCTAAGTAAAAGAGGTGGAAATAATTCTTTTAGGAAGATTTTTCTCAGGAAAGTGTTTAAGGCAAAATTCCTTTAAAATTTTTGTCTGAAGGAATTCACTCAGAAAGAAAGTCTGAAGAAATGGAAAAGCCTGGCAAAAAAAGACAAAGCAAAAGAAAAGCCCGACTGAAGAGAAAAGCCCACGAAAAAATGCTCGATGGAAAAAGATAAAGTGCAGTAGAAGCCACCACGTGTCCATTATAAAGTAGAGCGGAATCTACCATGTGTCATCTTCTGCAGGACTCTCAAAAAGTTTCTAAAGCTTCTATAAGTTAAGCGAAATATGCCACATGTCCCATTATGACTCAATGAAATGTGACAAGTGTTTGCATCCACGTTCCCCTTTTGAAGTTGCTCGGGCAAGACGTGTCATGGACCCCATTTTCCTTAAGTTTCTAATGATTTTCATAACAACAGAACTTGCCACTTGTCAAAGATGTAAAAAGGATCCCCAAAGACTTAGACAAGAAGGGCTAGAAAGGACAAAGAAGCAACATGGATGATTCTAAAGGCAAGTTCAATTAAAGCGATGGTTTAACCAGAGAGCAAAGAAGCACTTAAGTAGGGAAGAAATGGACCAAAAAAGACAGATTGAACTGATGAAGTGATGAGCTAATGAACTTTCAAATGGTTCACAGGTTCAAAGTTCAACACAATTTAAGCAGCTAGCGACCATTGACAGTCCCTCAGATGTCAAATTTAAAGTGAGGGAAAATCCATGGAAATTTAAATAGAGCACATAATTTAAAGAAAGAACCAAGTGACTGGCTGAAAAGGGAGCCCGAAGACTCAAATTGCTATAGAGGAGAGAGGAGCAAGACCAAAGGACTAAAAATATTTTCAAAAGAGTTATTTCCAGTAGGTGAAATAGTGGATCAAGTAGACTTAGACTTCTGAGCGCACCAAATCAAGGACACAAGCCTATTTTTCTTCCATAAAGTAATGGTGAATTGGACAGCTGCACAAATATTAGGAAAAGGACCAGGTAGTATCATACTAAGAAGAGACATATTAGAGGAATGGACACGCCATAGTTATGGAAATACACTATTCCCAGCATGGTCCCTCCAGACAAAACTAAAGGTGCATTGAAGACATTGACTGCAGCATGGGCCGTCCCATGGGAAAGAATTCCAAGCCTTGCGTAGTTGCTATAAGTTTGTAATTTCTCTCATTAGTAAAGGAGACTTTTCATTTTTACAGGAGTGAAACTCTGCCCAGTTGAAAGAAGAATATTGAGACTTTGAGCTCAGATTGTAATTTCATTTCATTTTATCTGAATGAGAAAGCAAGTTGTTTGTAGACTTTGTGTTGTTTTGGCTTGTATCATTTTAGGAGATTATTCTTATGTCTATCTTCTGAATGTGTTCTTGTTTATTTAATTTGACAAGCAGAATTAGTTAAGGTAATAAGGGAGGTGTCATGAAGCCAACTGTGGGAAGACTTTGTGCTTTCACAATTGTTTTCAGTGTGTGTTTTTCTTTTCTTTCTGTGTTGAGGATTCTGGGATGACTTTGTGCCCCCATTATCCTTTGTGTTATACTCTTTAGGCAGTTGAGGTGGAAACTTTGTGTTTTGTTTCATCATGTTAGTTACTGCGCCCTTTTGTCACCAGTTACTTTTACTACCTAAAAGAATCTCCTATTGTTCCTTGCAAGAACACTTCTGAAAGAAGAGAAGTGCCTTCGGTGTTTCCACTAGGATTTTTCTCCTTTGTGTGTTAACATCATCTCTAAAAGAAGAGATATGGATGATGCATTCTGCCCATGAGTGTTATTTTCAGCTTATATTTATACAGTATATATAGCTCCTACGTATTTATAGGGAACCTCCCCTTGATGAGAGGAGAGATTTGTCCATCTCTAATGTAGTAAACCTGCACACTGGGCTGACCAATCTCTTTTGTTGTGGATGATAAGACCTATTTTTCTCAATCAGACTGCTGACTGACAAAATATTCACCCAATATATCTCAATCAGTTTTTAGCCAAGTACATCTTTGTGTAATTTGTTACTATTTTGAGAATAGTCAGATTACGTCAATTATTGTATAAATCAGTGGATATATTTATTACATATTTATTCCCTGATTTATTATTCTAGTTCTTTAAGAACCTAGGGTATTAAACTCCATAATCCCCTTAAAAGTTAAATCACTCCATAAACAAAGCTCAATCCAATATTTTAATGACTTTGTCATGGTTGTGTTTGAGGTTGAACTAAACGAATCAAGAAGAAGTTAAATATCTTCTTCTGTAGTGAATGGGATTAAATATATTGAGCTTATTACACATGTAAAATCATGCCTCTCACTCCCCTACACTCTAATGCATAAGGAGATGACCTTCCTTATTTTCATTTGATTCCACCATATTGAAATCCCCATAGAGTATCAAGTGGGCATTAGTGAGGGAGTCTCCAACCACCTTTAAAGGAGGGATATTTTGATGAAATTTTTGGAAGCATATAAGTTGGCCCACCCAAGAAGCTAGTTGTCAAAATAAGAAAGGGTCCACACCATCTGATGGGGGGGGGGGGGGGGGGGGGGGGGGGGGGGGGGGGAGTCAGATCCTTGAGAAATAATATTTTGTGAAAGTTATGGCATGAGGAATGTAACAAATCCTATAAAAATAGGATCATGATTGGACACCTCACAAAGAGTGCTTGGCCAAATTGTACTAGCAAAATATTGAAGAAGAAAACTATAAATTTTAACTTTTTTCAAGCACACCACTTTCATATTAAAAAAGTTCGTATAGATATTCCTGACAGTGTATCTACGAGTAGGTTTAGTAAGACTACAAGCATTCCAAGAATAAAATATCATGGAGAACCATCCAGGTGCATGTCATTCCCCTCTTCAAGGTCCTTGAGGGTTACATAATGTTAGTAAAGGCAAACTTTGTCTGATTGTCACAAATAAAATAACCTATCAGGAGAGGGCGACACTTCTCTTGCACATATTCTCCATATTTAGAAGGAGAGGGAATACAAGACCATCTGAGAACAATTTTGTGGTCAAAGGACACCACATCATTCTCTATTTTCATAAGAGTCATCCTAAAGTGGGGCTGTGATGATTTGGTAGAAAAATCCACTGGTTGCAAGGGAAAAAATATGGCTATTGCTTGTAGCATGCAAGGGAGCAATAATGGTACCTTAAAAGTGTTTGACACAGCTTGAGTGTCTTTCAAGACATAGAGGAGTTGGCTCCTTAACCACTTATGGTCCAATACATAATAGTTCGTAATATATAGGCACCATGAGATGTCAAAGCATTCATCATATTAGTTATAATGGTCTATCCTTCTCGAGTGGAATTGGTCAATTTATTTTGTGGGGATTTTTTTCCCCTGTAGAGCCTATCAAGAATTGGCCATTAAAGGGCATTTTCGAATCATATGATCTAATGATTGGCATTGAAAAAAAGTATTTGGGAGGTTAATTTAAAACACGTGATGTGAAAAACTAGTTTTCACCAATTTATATGTCAATAGTGTCCTTCAAATCTTTGGCCAAGTCAATTTCAACACATGCTTCTATGGATGAGCCACATAGAACTTGGGTTGCTCATGAAAAATAAAACACCCCAAGGGTTTGATGATTTGGTTAACAAAGCCCCATAACAACATAAGGAGACCTAAGAAGTCAATCCAAACCAAGATTTTGATTCAGATATTTACCAATATGATTCAAATCAACTTGTAGAAATACCCCATTCTTGAACATGGTTAAAACAAGGAAATACAAGTAGTTCCAAGATTAGGTTTCATTTTTTAAAAAAGGACTAAAGGAATCCTTTTACTTACAATCGAAAAAGGAAATACAAGTAGTTCCAAATTTTTGTTTCATAAGAAATTGGACCAATGGAATTTTTTAAACTTACAATTATAATTAAAGAAGTCAATCACATAGTAACCATAAGGGAATACTTGATCCTCACTTAGATTGAGCTTTGTAACGCATATCCTTAGCTTAAAATTTTATTAGGTCTATTTAGACACATTTAGTGAGAGGGTGAGTCTATCTTAATTATGATTTTATTGAAATGTAGTAGGATGGGATCCATGTTTGTTGAGAGTTGTTTCATAATGCAACTTTATCAAAGAAGGATCAAAGTCATGAATAATTGTTGGTTTAACTGGGCAAGTTGTTTGGATCACAAAAAGTCCACTAGGGATCAATTTTTACTAATAGTTAAAACTCAATATGATAAAAGGGATGAGGTTAGGATCGTGCCCCAAAATGGATACCCCTTAGACCTTGGATCTTAGCTTAAGATCACTGCATAAAGCAGTGGTCAACAAAAAAGAAAAAGGATTAAAGTCAATTATAGATTAGTTGTTGCACACACTATAACCCAAAATATTTTGGATTTGGTAAGAAATGGCATAGAAAATGTATTGTTAGTAATTACATATTAAAAAGCCTGCATAGTGGCCTCATGGCTTTTCTCAAGGTGGAGGTGATGGAAGGATTGGGGCCCTCCACTGCAAGATAAGTATCAATGATTGGTTCTTGCTATTTCACCTTGTGGCTCTTCTAGAGGTGGAGGTGATGGAAGGACTGGGGCCCTCTCTTGCAAGACAAGTATTCATGCTTGGATCTTGCTATTTCGCCTAATAAACACAAGGAAGATAATAATTATTATTAGTAGAATGATGGATGGGATCCCTTACCTATAGATAATGCCCCCCTGCTCAAGGGGGATGGAGTGATAAGACATAGGGTCTTTCTCTTCCACCACCTCCTCCGCCTCCATGTTCATCACTAAATCTTAATTGTTATCTTTATTGGTCTGTGCTTTTATGAGTGTCTTATTGGTTGTTACGAATTTTTGATGTGATGTTTTATTTTTAGTAGTCATTATTGAACCTCTACTGAACTTGATATTTTTAAGGGTTTTTAACCTCAATTTGACTGCTTCTGGAGTGTGACTTTTTCCATCCACTTTTTTTGTGTGACTAGCGATGTAATTGTTGTCTCCAAATCTTGCACCCTAGAAGAGGGTTGTTTAGGCCTCCAGATTTAGGCAATGTTGGGACATTTTTAGGCCTGTGGGTGTGCCTATAAGTGGAAATGAACCTCTATGTTGAAAGGGCTAGCTCCCTATATTAGCTTTTGTGCAATAAAATCTGTTGAACCAATTTGTTTAAATGAAAAGGGATAGAAATTTGCATAAATGAAAAACCTATTCTAAAATGGTGATACACCAAAAGTTATTATCCACATGTATACCCTATACGTTTGCACAATATAACATAATACAAGCATATTCTTCAAGCTCTAGAAGATTCCAACATAAATATTTCAATGTAGAGACAAAATGAATGAGATCACACAAGGTAAGTAACTGGAAAAACAACCTATATAGTCCATAAAAGGGTTACACATGCAAATTTTCATACAACGAGAATGCACTCTACATAACCTGTTGGATCAACTCTTTGCTCAAAAACCTAAAGGACAGAGAACATAAAGATAAAACATCACTTAGCTGTCACTTTATGTCTCTTGCATGCCTAGGTAAATGTCCAGAACTTAGAAAGAAAATAGACTTATGCTTATTTGCTCAAAGGCAAGAAAATGGCAAAACATTTTAGTTGGGCTTCACCATACTATATGTGGATGAAATAACAATAGCCCAAGGTTCTTATTTATAGCAAAGAGAGAGAGAGAGGAGGGAGGTCCTTTGCACCAAAGAGAGGAATCAAATCTTTTGGAAGTTATTGTCCTCAGTTGCAACTAATTTTTGTCAATGATGATCATTAGGGCACTTTGATGGATCCATGTCACCTTCTTGAATGCTATGGGCTTGCCCCCTTGAAGATGCTTCCCAACGATTGCTTAATAGAAATGGGATACTTGGGAAAGGCGTAAAAAATGGTCCTTGTCAATGGAGCCCCCTGTTAGAAATCTCTTTCAGCCCCAACCGCTTCTCCTTGGCTTGTTGATTTTTGCAATGGCATGGAAAAGGTTGCTTTTATTCAATTTGGCTTTGTCCTTCCCTTTTGATTGGTCCTCAAGGAATGACTCGGATCATGGTTCTGTGTCATCGATCTGCCATTGGATCAAGCTTATAAGCTAAGCAGTTCCAAAAATCTAATTTGCTTCTGTCTAGACCATTTTGGGTTTTCTAAATGACTTCACTTATAAAACTTTATAAGCAAAGCACTTGCTTAAACCCGATTTGCAACTGCAGACCCATTCAGGTTTTCTTGCCTACTTTACTTATAAAACCTTATAAGCAAAGCACCTTGGGAAACCCGGTTTGTATTGCCAAGACCCTTTCGGGTTTTCTTGCCTACTTTACGTATAAAACCTTATAAGCAAAGCACCTTGGGAAACCTGGTTTGCACTACCAAGACCCTTTTGGGTTTTTTAAGCTCTTCTACTTATAAAATTCATAACTCAAGCATGTTGGGAAACCCGATTTGTATTTGACATCTTGCAACGTGTCATGCGTTGACCCAATGGCTAGTTATCCACCTTAAACTTGACGTCCTGTGGTATGCCATACATTGACCCAACGACTAGTTTGTTGCTTTAATTTTGACATCTTGCGGCACGTCATGGGCAATACAGTTGGGTTTATTACTCGGGCAATGGCTTGACAATTTTCCCAAAGTAATTCCTTCAGACAAAGGGAATTTTAGCCCTTTCTCGAAAAAATTCCAAAGGGGCATTCGAGAAAGGGCTAAGGCAAAAGTGCCATTCGGAAAAGTTTCTAAGGGACACTTGGGAAAAAAGTGCCCTTCGAAACTTTTCCGAAGGGACATTTGGGCAAAAAGTGCCCTTCGAAACTTTTTCGAAGGGACACTTAGAAGAAAAAGTGCCCTTCGGAACTTTTTCGAAGGGTCACTTGGACAAAAGAAGTGCCCTTTGAAAAAATTCGAAGGGACACTTGGGGGAAAACAAAGCAAGTGAAGTGCATTTGGAAAATTCTGAAGGGCACTTCGAAGGGAGGTGGCCCTTCGAAAGTTTTCCGAAGGTCACTTCGGAGCTAAGACAAAAAGGGGGCTAAGGCAAAACAAAGCCAAGGGGAAAAAACAACGAAGGGAAAACAGAACAAGGAAATACCAACACAGCAAACGAGCAAAGAACGAAAACCCAGTGAAGAGGAAACACAAACTAACTACGCAGAAAAAGGGGCAAAAATAATATTACTTATTTATTTTTAATATAGATATACTTTTCAATTATTAAAAAAACCTACGAGTGCTGCAATGCACATCATAAGTTCGAAGGGTTTCGGTAAACGATCGTATAAACTATATTTGCCATCCCATAAGAAGTGGCCTTAAAATCGTTGCCATGATAATCTGTATCTACAGAGAAATGAGCATGGCGGACGGCGTTAGCTGCAGGGGTTTGACCAAAAATGAAGGGCCTACCGGGCACGGCAGCAGAAGCCAGAACGGAGCGCCTGGTCAAGGCGCTCCGCCGTCGATCCTTTGGAGTTTACTTGCCTGCCATTGTTGAAATCGACAGGCTACGATAGATCCGGACATAGGCTAGACCATTCGTTGCGGGAGCCTGGAGGGCCGTTGATCCATAGCTTTCGCATTTGTTTTAACGGTTTCTTGGGCTTGTGGCGGTAGAGGACGGACAACTTGTGGTTTTTCCGGGGGAATTAAGACAACTTGTACTTTATCTCGGAGAGAAAACAACCTGCGCCAGACGGATTTAGGGTTTGTTGGGCCTGTAGTACCGAAGGACAAACGACCTGAACGGGACATCCATGCTCCTCGGTGTTGGTCTTGAGGGTTTGCACTGCGGTATATACTGGGCATTATTCAAGGTCTTACCTCTTCAACTTTGAGTTGCAGACCTATTGTGCAGAGAAATAAGGAGATCATGCTTTGGTGCAAAAGGTTTTCAGATATGCAGAGGGCCACAAGAAAAAAATCCGGCAGAAGAAGCAGGGCAGATTTAGGACTTTTAAAGAGCATTGCAGATGTTTGTTGCTGTCATTTACTTAAATAAGAAATTCATTCAGAGCGAAGCGTTACCGGAAAACAAGGATCAACCTTGGGGGCTTGCGAAAACGAAGTATGTTCCCCTACCTCTTTGGTTTTGCTCAGACTAGGAATGTGCAATTACTCTGCTTTATGTTTTTAATATTTCACTGCTGGTGTATTTGTGAGCTTATCTTTTCCCCTAAATTACTGTTTTCTTTTCCCGTTTTTTATTTGTACATGGAGCGAACAAATTTGTCCCCTGCCTGATTTCACTAAAAACGAAATCGACTTCGAAAAAAAAGGGAAACGCCCTCTCAGCACGAATGGGAAGCCAGTTTAGAAAACTCTGCTTAAGCTTTTGAACTGTTTTGTTTTCTAACATATCGTGCGTCCCTATGGGTGTCCGGCCTTTTTAAAAAATACTTACTTTCTGCAGTAGGGGACCGTTGAAAAAATAAATGCACAGAAAAATACGATTTTTTAGCGTTTCCCAGAGGATTTTGTTTCTCACATGGATGCTTTACCTTTCTATCCACTCTTAAGAGTGGGGAATATTGTTCACCCTAACTCTCACATCGTCATACTTTCTTGAGTCATATTTTTCTATTGAGCATTACATCATGATATTTTGCAATGGTTATATACATGTGTTTACAATATTTTTTCAAATACTTTAATAACTTCAATAATATTATGTGATAACACATGATGTACACGACACATTTCTTTTGAGATGAGTGATTTGTAAGAGCAGGTTTACAATCCCTCATTACAAAATGGGATATATATTTAAATATTTCAGATTCAAAATTTGTCAAGTTGGAGCAAAAAGTTGAAGCAAAAAGAAATATCAAGAAGTGATCAAGAAGTATTGAGAAATGACAAATATTTGCTTCCATGATCAAGAAGCAGAGTTGAGTTGTCAAAACCTACTTTGAAATTTCTAGCACCTGAGCAAGTTTAGTTTAATTGGATTTATTAGAAATGACAGCATAGCTCAAATATCATCAGGTGTATTTCTTCATATGGTCATTTTAATTTTAGTTTCTATTTCATATATTTACAACGATTTTTCTTGACATTGATTGTGTTGCTATTTGCCATTGCTTATAGGTATACCAATTTTTTGGACATCAACATGTGGGTGGAGTCTTACCCAAGAATATAGACATTTCATCCTTCCTTCCCTAGGTAAGTGCATGTACTTGTTTCAATTATTGTTTTACTTTGAATCACACATGCATCAGATACCTAAAATCAAAGTGGGCATTATATGGACACCTAATTTTGGTACAAGGATTATTATTGAAATGTTTGTTTTGTTTTTTTCACATATGGATCATTGGATCGAATTAGGGTCGTATTGAAACTTTTTTCATCTGTTGTTCACCACTCTCTTATTCTTTGTGTGGTCACATGTTGTTCTCTTTCCTCTATTTTCCCTTTGTTCTTTATTTTTGTGTGTGTTTCGAGGCCTCTTATGTTCTTCCTTTCTTTGTCCTTCGTCTTTTCTTTAGTTGGTCAGAATCGATGGTCTTCTAATTGTACCCTGTACATAATTGATGATCTATTGATTGCATCCTTTGTTGGGACCTTCTGCTTTCCTTTGTCACTTTTTGATGTTTAGTCCTTTGATTTTTACTTCTTTCAATTTTTATTAGTTTGCTTGCATGCCAATATGTTACTAATTCAAATTCAATAAGTCTATATATACAAAGCATCATAGAGCCATTTCAATAACAAGTATTAAACAAATTCAAGTCTACACAAATTCTATATTGTTATATTTATGCTCTCAAGGATAATTCAAAAGAGGTTCAAAGTTTTTAACAACATTTTGTATCAAAAGGTGGACTAGGAGAATGCTCATGTACTTATACACTGGATTTCCTAGGGAGATAAGGTGAAGCCCTATCTCTTACTTTGTTGGGATTACAATCACATGAATAAGAACTACATTGGATATGATTCAAGGCACGAAAGATATGTTTATGTAACTCCTTGTGAGGTTGCCAAAGCTAGCTAACCTTATACGTATTTTATTTTTATTACATTGTTTATGGAGAATTATGTCAAAGACAAATCTGACATTTAGGCCACCAATTCAACAAAGCAAACACACAATCCTACTCACTATATGCATGCACATACAAATGGCAACATCACAAGTACACAATCAACACCCTGCCAATTCTATACGATATATATTTGATAATCTATCAATTCTATCATTTTCTCTACATAGTTCTAGATTGTAGGGTTGAGTCTTAGACAACTTCCAAAGCATTTTTCCAACTCCATATTTCCATAACAATGTTTGGGTGTGTTTGTTTTCATCACTCTTCAACTATTTTTCCATTTCATTGCTTGTAGAATTGATTTTAATACTTTCAACTTCTATTTTAGGCATATTATAGTTATGATTATTGTAGTTTACTATCATAACTTAGATCTACATTATATCATAGTTTTAGTTGTTTGTGCATATGCTATTTAGGCTTAAATGATAGTTAATCAAAGCAACATGTTGCATTTATGAGGAGGTGAATTTTGTTGCCATTGAAGTTATTTTAGGGTGGGATAAATTATTATATTTTTGTTATATGATGAGATTTGAGTTTTAGATAGGCCTCTCAAGGCACCATTTTCCTATTCGGTTTGGAACAACTCCCACATAGAGATTCAAAGCACACATCTACCTTTTGTAAATAACTAAGGGATACAAGATATATATGAGTTGATGGTTCGGTACAATCGTTGTTGAAATTAGTGATGAATGAACAATCCTAGGCCATACATGGAGCCTATAAAGGATATGCAAAATTTTATTTGATGATTCAATATTCAATGATGAAAGTGAAGCTAAAGGATGAAGATAAAATGACAGGGTAAACTTAAAATGCTATGTGGGATTACAACTAAGTACATGAAAATAGGTTTTAGTAGGTTTGATGTGATTCCACATGTAAAGATAGATGATGTAAAGATTGATGAAGACCACCTTGTAATGAGGCTAACACTCAAGTAGATTACAAAAGAATTAATATCTGAAAATGAGGACTTAGAAGATAATAATGTTGTAATTTACCTGGTGTTAGTTGAAATAGTGAAAAGAGTTTCATGCAAGCTAACTTATACATTGAAGCTTATTGACATAAATTGAACATAAGAAGCAAAAAAGACCAAGAGGACACATGGGAGCACCAGTGGGAAAAAGAAGTAGGGAAAGGCTAAATTTGTATAATAAAGAAAGAAAGGAACCCATTTTGATGAGGATGGAGGAGCTAGAGTAATTTAGTGAACCTTCGTTGACCAAGAGAATAAAAAGACACACATGTGAGTGGAAACAACACCTAGGTGAAGAAAGAAAAAATCAAGAAAAAACCATAGTACAAAGTGAGGATAAACAAAACTTGGAGGCATAAACAAAACAAGGAGATGTACTAGTCACTGAGTAGTTGAATATCTCCATGCCAAACAAAATAGAGAGTGAGGTGCCATTCATTCTTGAGGTCAAATCACAAACACCTATGGTTTTAACAAAAAACCTACATAGAAAATTGATGGGAAAGAAGAATTAAGAAAAATAAAGCAATGCAGGATCCTCTTATGAAACACTCTTCACCCCATACATGTTCTGCATAGTCATCACCAAAGCTACACAATTTCTAAATGAAGTTGGAATAGAGAATTAGATGCAAGTGCGATAATTAGACTTGATGGTCCAAACAGTTGGAGTGGCATGTGGAAGTCATACATGCATGAAGGTAACCCACCACAAAAGGAGGAAAGTATAGACATAGTGGATGATGAATAGAGGCTAAAGAGAAAGGAGGATGACTTCCAAGAAACAAAGGAAAACTCTAGATAAGTTACTAAGGATGGAAACCATGAGGAAAAAAGAATGCTAAAGAGACACTAGATGAACATGCACGGGATGCTTGTGTTCATGAAGAATGGGAAAAAGATATGCAATTGAGAAGGATGATGAGGAGATCGATAAACAACCATCACCAATAAAATAACCTTCGCGAAATAGGAACAATCTGAGGAGATTGGGATTTTTAAAAAGAGCCCAAAAGAAGAGGAGGCATCCAAGGAAGTAGAATGAAATGAAGAAATGGGTGACGTGCATGCCAAAGGTGAGTCATATGAGTGGGAAATTGAGGGAATAAATTGCAACATGGACTTTGCACAAGAAACTTTCATGGATGTTTGAAGCCCATGAGGAGGATCCAACTTTCGTGCTACCTTCCACCTATGTAGGAGGGAAAATAGAGCATAGTGGCCTTAAATTCTCGTCGCTTGACTGAAAAATAATCTAGGTTGGCCTTAGCTAGGTTAGAAACAAAAGTGCCACACACAAATATTTTGAACAACTTTAATGCATAGGCCTCCAAACATAATTTGGGAGAATAGGAAGAAGTGCTTGCTTTGATTGAAAGTCACATCACTATGCTCGAATCCAAAATATCCAAAATATGCAATGAGATTGACAAGGAGAGCCCTAAATGTCTTGAAGACACATTGACAAATAACATGGATCCAATTGGTCTTTTGGTAAGAAAGTTATTGTGCAGAATAAGTGTGGAGAAAGGGATTGTAAGGGAAGATCTTGAGGAGCAAAATCTTAAACATAAGAAGATAAAGCTAAAATAAAACACTGAGTCTTTAAAGAAAATAATAAACACTTTACAGACTAAGGAAAAGATAGCCGAGCTCATGTTTCATAATATTCACATAGAAAACACAAATTATTAGCACGTGAGTATAGAAAGCGAAAAACAAACAACAAGAGCTTGAGGCCAAGGTGATGACCATCAAGGAAAAATTGAGAATCAAAGATAACACAATGAAGCTGAAAAAAGTAAAGAGAAGGTAGAAGAATGATGCAAGGAGTTGGCCAAAACTTTCAAGAACCTTCAACTGAAAGTAGGTGATCAGGAAGATGTCATGCACAAGGCACATACATGCATTTTCCTAGAGTTCTAGTGAGCAATGTAGAAGGATATTAAGTTTCAAAAAGACCTTGTCATAATTGGCACCTTGTTGGGTGAGATGCCAACAAAAATTGTGCAGGTTCAAGTCGTGATCTAGTGATGGGATGACTTTGAGGAAGAACATCGATAGGGTGGGCCTGAAATTGTGGAGGTTTAGCAGGATGAAGTTGAATTATATAGGGAACAAACAAGATAGTGTGGGAAGATGTCGACCCCAATTTTTGAGAAGTATAGGTCCACGTGGACATCAATGGAGGAGAAGACTATTAGAAGAGGAAGCCTTGTTTTGACTAAGTAGGGTTGTGCTCATAAAAGACTATAAGGTAAAGTTTGAAGGATTATATATACACACATAGAGGCTTTTCAAGGTTCAAGAGGGGTTTTGTTAAGTCTAGTAGCATGGCTTAACAAAGAACCACGTGCAAGGAAACATGATAGGAGAATTGGCTGCTGAGAATCACAAAGGTGAATAAAGCAAAAGATCAATGGCTGAAAGGAAATTTTGTGCCAAAATATGAAAGGTTGGTAGTGCAATAATAATCTTTTCATTATTATTAAAGTATGTTATAATGTTGGAAGTATAATAATAATGTAGAATCTGCCATTCTTAGAGATTGTAAATAACTTGCATGATGATGTATCTTGTATTATTATGATGAATGAATATTAGTGTATTTGGTTTACTATTGAGTAATGGGGCATGCATGGCCTATTACTTGGTTTTTGTTATATATATTTATTTTAGTGTTAATGTTAAATTCTTGCATGTCCTTTCATACATGCCATCTGGGTTTTATCTTTATCACCTAACCCAATGTGCCTTGTTAATCTCTCTCTATGCCTTGTTAGTCTCTCTTTGTGCCTTGGGTGAGCACTTAAGAAACACTTAAGTCAGAGGTTGGTGTGGAGATCTAGTATTATCTTTTGGGTTGGCACAAGTTGTGCAACTCTAAATGTAAGTATTAAAAAAACCCCAATAAGTTGGATAAAGCATGGAAATAGTTTTTATACATGGAAAATGAGTTTTCTAAAATGGTAAGTATTAAGTTATTCGATTATGCTTTTGTTCTTAAATATTGTTCTCCTATAATGTTGCATTTTGATTATTTATATAATGTGTAGATTATTAAATCATTGGATTTGTCAGTGACGATTCTTTTAGGTAGGGGTGTAGTTGATGGCTTATAAAAGGGTCATAGTGGTAGTGGTTTAATGCTATATTATGAGGGCAGACGTATCTTGGCTCCTACAAGCAATGGTTGGACATAATTTTCATCTTACAAATTAGTGGACAAGACAAAAAAGAACAAGAGGTAAAGCAATCCTAGGTGTAGTCCTAAAGCATTTAAATTAGAGGGAATATAAGCCCTTAAACTTTGGGTATGTAGATGGATTTGAATATTTATGTTACTAAGTTATGGAGTTAATTTTTTTAATATGTTATATACTTGTGTGTATAGATGTGTTTACATTTGTCTTTTTGTAAAGAATGATGACGTGCATGCAAAAATAAGAGCATCACCTGTAAGTTTTAATATTTTAGAATTCAATTATAAAGGTATGCATATGCTTGATGGGATGAGATCAATGGATTACTAATGTTCATCTAATTTTCTTGGGATGTTAAAAAACCACATAGATACTGCCAATGATGTAAATAAACACTTAGACATCTACATATGTAAGGTACGTTTCTATTTTCCCATGCAACATATCCCTTGTTTATAAATATAGTCTTTCATATTGGTTTTTTTTTACTATGTAGCATGGCAGTAAATTCAAGCTCGCACCAAATCTAAGAATGTGACTTATATATGTTTGTTATGATAGCCTATGTGATGATTTTTTATGAAAATAAAGTTTTTGAGTTGTAAAATTACAATCTTCAATGCTACAATGCACACTCCCTTAGGCCCCTATTGAAGATGAAAGCAGGGTGTCAAGGATATGGAAAATCGTCAAGGAAGACTTCCACTCAAAAGCAATGAATACAAGAGCTAAGGATAGTAGATTAGAAACTAAAGAAACAAAGTCTATAAAAAAGAAATAAACTTATTGAAGTCAAATGCAACCACCAACATGTTGATATTGAAGATAATCTATCATTATCATTAAAAGGGGATATTCTTAAGCAAATGTGGGAGCATGATTCTATTGAAAACATAGAGGAAAAAAGGCAGATGAAATTGAATCAATGTAAGGCACTCTAGACAGGGCTCAGGGGCGTATAGATGCTCGAAAGAAATGGTTCCAATTAAAGGAAAATATAGAGGGGAGATAATTGTTGAATGGGCTTGAGAGAATGGTTAGAGACCATTAGAAGTCAAATAACACGTAATTTGGACAAATAAATTCTAAAATCATGTGATATAATGATTAATAAATTCTAAAGACCATTTTGTAAGTGTTTACAAAATTGTATTAGCTATAAGTTATACAAGTATATAGATCATGAAGTTAAGTAGTGGGATTTTCTATTGTTAGATTATTTCAAATGAAGGGTCACATTGAATGTATAGAGTTTTTAAAATTATAGAAGCAATTCTAAAACGTATTGAAGCAATTCATTGGGGTGATGTTATAATGAAAGTGCCTTGTTAATATAATATTTGATAGATTGCTGGATGAATATATTTATTTATTTGAGCTTTTTATTCTTTTCTTTGGTGGCTTCATAATCTGAATAAAATTCCTGTTAAATACCTTTTCAATATATCGTAAAATTATTTTTATAATTTTAAAATCTCTATATATTTAATATATTTTTTTAAAAAAATTGCAAAACTAAAAAAAATCCAAATAAATAAATATACTCACCTAACAACCCATCAAATATTATATTAATCAAAAAACACTTTCATTATAACATCACCCCAATAAAAACGAAAATAATAAATTTATCCAGGAACCTATCATATTATATTAACAAGAGGCGTCACCCAAATGATAATTCCCTTTGAAGTTAAGGACAAGTTATAAAAAAGTTCAATGGATTGCTCTGCCATTGACTCGTTCTATTTACAGATAGACAATTTATAAAAATAAAATAATAGAATTAAAAATCAATAGAGGGCTTAACGAGCTATTGTTTGACCCGTTCTTTTTTGGACTTGTCCGATTGGTATCTCCACTCGTATTTATTTATTCTCTGGACTCGTCCGAAGGGAGTCACTCTGGAATCCATTCTCTATTCTCCATTCCAAATGGTTCGTCTCTCTCTTCTTTTTGGTGGGATTATCTGGGCCGTTTTATTTCATCGCTCGCTATGCAGTGACCCCAAATATGAATACTGCAAAAGCAATCAAACATGCGGCTACACGAGTGTCATGTTTCCTTTCGGTGTAGGCAATTATACTTGTGGTATGCCAGGTTTTCAGGTCGATTGTGTGCAGAACGTACGGCCAGTGATTGGATTAGGCGGTCAGAACTTCACAATATTACAGACTTTCTACGACAATCAGACCTTCACAATAACTAATGACATGAATTTCCAAGATTGCAGATTTTCTAGTTTCATCGATTCATCCTGGGACTTGGGCAATGGAATTTTTCAAATGACAAATACAAGCAACGCAAGTCTAACAGTATATCAATGTGATAACCAATGCCTACCTTACGGATCTTACGCACCAGGGTATCTCAATGTTTCATGTTCTCCCAGAATAGTGACTGTTGAAGAGGGAACGGTGCAATGGACTGTTTCAGAAGAACGAGCCAAGAGTTGCAGGGATTGCCAGAGAAGTAATGGTTTTTGTGGTTTTATGCTTCCCAATTCAGAGGACTTCTTTTGCTTTTGCCAGGATGGACCCCATTCATCCCAATGCCCCCAAGGTATTATTCTTCATTCAAATTTCTATCCAACTGCTTCCAAAGTTTCACATGTAATAACATTTTTTTCTTTGTCAGATTATAATCTATATCAGTAACGATGAAGTTGTTTAAATGTGTGGTTTCTCAGGTAGAGCTGGAAAAAGAGTTGTAATAGGTAAGCCTTATGTCACCTGTTTTACAATAATCTTTCCTTTAATCTTGTCAAATAATTATCTCAAATATCTTCAAAAACGTTGGTAGTAAACTGAAGGATTTCGGTTATCTGATTATCCGTACATGGATGTTAAAAGATGCTCACTTGCAAACAGACGGTGGGTTCAGCTGTACGCACTGACTGTTTACATCCATCAAAGATAAAAGTGGAAACAGTTTATACGTTCTGCTGAACACATCAACTGTAGAATCTCTTCCCTAAAACACCATTGAAAAAATAAATTATCTCAAATATGTTGTATCTTCAAAATCAGGTGTGGCTGTTGGAGCGATCGTGTTGCTGATTGTTACAGCAGTGCTTGTGGTTTACTATCGGAAATCAAGGTCTGCATCCGACGTAGAACAATTCCTACATGATTACGTTCATGAAATGCCCAGCAGATATTCGTATTCTCAACTCAAGAAAATCACCAACAACTTCGTAGATAAATTGGGAGAAGGAGCTTTCGGTATGGTTTATAAAGGAATCCTCTCCAGCGGGGAAATGGTGGCTGTTAAAATTCTTGATCAGTCAAGACACAGTGAGAGTCAGTTCATGAGCGAAGTTGCCACAATCGGAAGGCTCCATCACATTCATTTGGTTCGCCTGATGGGCTATTGTTTTGAAAGGTCTAAAAGCGAAAGGTCTAAAAGCGCACTGGTGTATGAGTACATGGTCAATGGATCTCTGGAAAAGTTTATATTTGCAGGGAATGGAAAACAACAGATCCTCAATTGGGATCAACTGTATTCAATAGCGTTAGCCGCAGCTCGTGGGATTGCCTATTTACACCAAGATTGCAACAGGCGGATCATCCATTTCGACATAAAACCCCACAATATACTATTGGACGCGGAGTTCACTCCCAAAATAGCTGATTTTGGTCTGGCTAAACTGTGTGGGAAGGGAGACGATCACATATCAATTACGGCAGCGAGAGGGACACCAGGGTACGTCGCGCCAGAGCTGTGGTCCAGAAATATGGGACCTGTAACGGATAAATCAGATGTTTACAGTTTTGGAATGGTGTTGTTGGAGATTGTGGGAGGAAGGAAGAATCTTGATATTCAGGCAAGTTGTCCGAGTCAATTCTATTTTCCGGAGTGGGCATTCAAATTGATAGATAATGGGGAGTTAGGGAGGAGGTTAAGAGGTGGTGTAAAAACCGAAGAGGAGGAGAATGCAATGAAGATGACGAAAGTAGGACTGTGGTGCATTCAACACAATTCAACAGAGAGACCGTCGATGAGCAGGGTGGTTCAAATGTTGGAAGGGAAGGGTGATGATGTCAAAAGCCCTCCTTTCCCCTTCGACAAGTACGCGTCGGATGAATCACCATCACCATTGCTGTTTTCTTCAGCGGAAGAGTTTTCAGCCATTGACTTCAGTAGCGCGAGCTATTAGAATAATTTAATTTTATCTATAAATTTTGTAAGAGAGAATCAAGAGACGTATATAAATGCAATTTGACTTACTATTATTGCTTTGAATATTAGAATTGTTTGTAAATCCCATCTTTGACATTAGTGACAGGGTAATATAAAAAAATCTAAAATCTGTTTGTCTTGGATGAGCCATCTTTCAGGTTATAATTTTGCATTATGACGGCTATCAAAAATAGCTTTTTCTTACCGAGAAGATGCATTTAGTTCTTAGAATATGTTAAAGTGATACGTATATATATTAGTAATTGATAAATGTTAGTAAGGATATATGACATGAAAGCCAGGTGTTGAGAGTTTGTGATACTTGGAAAGGTACAATAAAAAATTATTTAAAAGACAAACAGGGCAGGGAATACCTAATTCATAATAATTCTTACTTCACGAGCCACCAAATCTGTATTTAAAATAAAATCTAAGTCTCCAAAATCTAGTCTTGCTTCTGAAGAAGTGCATGTCAATTTTAATTGTCAATCCGGAGTTATAATTTTTGGGTTAATTGTTTTGAAACTAGTTCAATAAATTAAATTAAAAAAAATTAATGATAAAATATATACAATTTATTTATAAATTTTTATAAAAAATAAAATAGAAATGTTAAAAAAAAACATTCAATATTTTTATATATTTTTGTTGTTTTTTATGAAACCCAAATCTATTTAAATATAAAATTGAAATATTACAATATGTAAGTCTGCCTTTATATATATTGAAGTTCATTTATATTAAAGTTTTGTATAAATGTAAAATCTTTGATTATATAGAAATTTAGGTGAGACAATTTATATCAAGCTTGAAAATTTGAAGTTGTAAGTTATTTTGAAACTGATAAGAAGTTAAGGTATTTATTTAAAACATTTATTTATAAGGTGGTTGTTTTTAGGTATTTAAGTTATATATTAAAATATAGAAAGTTATATCCAGTATAATTTTAAAATACATTTATATCAGCAGTAAAACTAGTGTATGCTAACAAAATAACACTAAAATAAATTGAGTATTAAAAGATTATTTGTAGGTGGCAATCTGATCTTTGGGAATTTTATTTTCTTTAAGTGTACAAATAACAATATCTGTATTGCTATTTTCAAGATAATTGTCTACCAAGAAATATCTGTTTATCTAAAATTAACATTTTGGGATGTTGAAAAATAAAGTCAAAAATATCATCAATAAAAATAAAAATTTAGAAAGTTGAATTGAATTATTCTAATTAATTTGGTGCCACTATTAATATTGTAAAACTATAAATGATGTAAAGGCTCAGAAGCAAAACTCTGTATCATTCTTTCAACTCAATCTCAATTGTCATTCAAAGTTTTTTCTTATAACTTCATGCACTAAAAAGATACTTTTTCTCCTACCAAAAATCTACCATCATGATACTTTGAAAAATCACATATAAAAACTATTCTACAACTTACATTAATCAATATATTCTAAATATTTTTAAAACTTTATTATTAAAATAAAAATTATTACTTTTGATTTTTTTTAAAATATATATTTAAAAATTAAATAAAACTAAAACAAAATTATAACATATGACCAAAAAAAACACAAACAAACAAACAAACAACTATAATAAGAACCACAGTATAACCTATTAATCTTAAGAGTAACTATCTAAAAAAACCAATTCCCGATATGAAAAAGGCCATTCCGGCTGCGAGTCTAATAATGTAGAGGATGGGAATATATCCCATACACATTGAGCCAAACAAAGAACTATATATTTTCTAATCTGTTGGTATTCAAACTATATGTTTGAAATCAAATAATATATACTAAAAAAATCTGCTTAGATTGTAATTAGTCAAGCCTGTTTCAATTGAACAAATCTATTTTTGACTTTTGATTCAAAAAGAAAAAATTACATAATTTGACAAAACAAATTACATTTGAATTAACACAAAACCTATTGATACTATTTTACCTGGCCAATATAATAATGCGGAAAACACCCAGATTATCACTGTAATAAAATTAAACATTTCAAAACCTTTTATTGTCTATGCATTAACTAAAAGGTCAATCCAAAACATTTGGCAAAATACATCTGCAAGTAGAACAATGCAAGCTAAAACGGTAACCAATTTCATTGCTTTGGCCTATTTGGAGATTCAGCCTAGTATATTTTGGGGTTGGATAAAAGAAAAATGTCCTTCTTGAACACCCTCCCATACAAATCCAACCCAGACCATCACTCTTCCTTAGAATCGGCTTGACTATGGTGTCACCAATGACAACAACCTTGTGAGGATCAAAACCATTTGGACAAAGTGTCCCAGCATGTTCTGATTTGTCTTTTACTAGCTGATGTAAATTATCAAATTAAAAAAGCCCCTTTAAAATCATGAAGCTCAACCTCTCTAACAAGCATCTCCATCACAGATGACTCCTATTGGCTTGTAGTTGTCATTGGTAGATCCATCTTCATTATGTTTCTTCCCATTGCTTCCGAGCATCTGCTGATCCTTTAAAGCCCAAATCAGATGAAGATCAAAACAACATTTGTTAAAATAATATGACCACTGGCTACCTTCCTTGTCGCATTCATTACAGTTAAATTCATTTATTTTCAAGTCAACACAGGAGGATGCTCATGTTCGCTGTAATTTAATTGCCCTGGTGATTTCTTAGCCAAATCTTCTACCGTGTAGCTTTTTGATCTACAAAGCAATGAATGGATAAGTAAATGAATCTGGAGCAATCTAAACAGAAAGGAAAGTATGTAAAGTGAAGTTTACCTCCTAATGTAGCCTTTCATTCATACTATCGATAGCTGACATTGTCAAATATTTAATAGATGAAATGTTTTTGACAAAGCTCTACACGCCGAACAAACTTTCTCCCACTTTATATATCGGCATGTCTATTGAGAGAGGAATAGGTTAGCTATTATGGCAGCAAGCCAATCTATTACATTATTTGGTTTGATTTTGGCATCGTTGAGGGGATTAAATTATTCAATCTTATCAAGTTTATAGGTTGGATTTGATTACATCTTCCAATTTTACTAGATTTATAATGTGGGTTGACTTGGATCAATTCACGTTTCTCAAATTATAAGTATGATTTGGTTGTATGATTGAACTAATCTCAATTATTGGGAGATAACTTATATGTTTACCAAGGTTAGGGGCAAGTTTATCCTTTAACCTATATATATATATATATATATATATATATATATATATATATATATATATATATCTGTGTGTGTGCGCACTTCTAGATATACATTTTTCTTAATCCCAGTTTAAATGATTTATAATGATACATCTTTTCAAATTAAGTTGTCAAAAGGCAAGGGAGTTGCATTGATACACATGTGAACTCCTAAACTTTGCTTTTTCTATTTTAATGATTTCAATACATTCAATTTTAGATTTTATGCATTGAGTATATATAGTAATATGTTTTTGGTTGTAGGTCAGTCACTAGCAAAGCACTCAAGTGGGACTCATGCAAAGACAAGGTGTGTTATACACACCCAGGGCAATTACCAACAAAACACTCAAGTTGGGCTCATGCAAAGGTAAGGTGTGTTATACACACTGAGGTATACATTTATTTTCCTTTAAACTAACAATTTCATTACTAGGTCAAATTGGGGAGGGAAATGTAGACACTAAATTTGAATTATATAAACATCTCAGTCTAGTACACTTAGAAAATACATATCATAGATGTACCTTCAGCTTCTAGACCTTCCTACTGTTGAAAGACTCGTATACATTATCTCTCTGTGTCAAATCTCTTATCTCTTAGTCCGACTAGTGTTGTTCTAATGACCCAGGTCTTCTATCATGTTTAGAGTGCTATGAACCTGCTTATTATCATCATTTACAAGTTTTGTACATGTACTTATTTTTCAACTTCCTGAACACTTGCATCCTAATCAGATGCCTACATTGACGTAAATGTCTTATGCCAATGCAAGTGTCCAATGCTCTAAAGTCATCAAAATTTTAAATGAAATGTATACCTATGGTCGGCCTAAGTACTTTTATGCTAGATATTTTTCTAAGGGATTGGTATATCTACAACATCAATCCTCAATCATTCCTTACCTAGTAAAAACCTAACAAGTCACAATACAACTTACCAAAGGTACCTAATCAAGCATTCAAGTGAACAAAGCTTCCCTATCTTCTCCTATTTCCACAACAGTCATAAAAACACCACATTTATAGGTCTAAAGTACTAAAGGAATAACTCATGAGTCTTTTTTTCCAAGTTATAATAGGTCATTGTTGTACTTACTTTCCATATATTGCATCCTTGTGCACACACAAGCCAACACATTAGGAGATAACTACATTAGTCTGAGGCCCTCTTCAAAGTAGTGGCTATGTATGCGATACTCATTGACAAAGATGTCTTTATGGTTAGCTCGACACCATGAACCCACTAACCCATTTTTCCCATAGTCACTATAAAGATGAAAAGCCAAGATTTTTTTATTTGACAAGGAGCAACAACCCATCATCTAGATTTGAGTACACTAGAGCGAACACAACACAAAAATTAGAATATCATAGGTGGCTACATCCAGATTCAGTAGATATTCCATAGTGGACACCTGTGTCAAAGTTAGACAAAAGTGTCGAGGCAACTATTCGAGGTCAATGCAAGTGTTTGATGTCTCAAAGTTCAAATTTCAAGAATTTGATGACTGATCCAGGGCATTGATCTAATCTATTTCCATACTGTTCCACATCAAATCTGAATGCACACAACTGACCAGCTAAATATTGTCATTTTATTTTCATTGTATATCAATCAATAGTTGTACTTATTTTTTTAATCATATCTTAGTATTCAAATTTAGAACATTGTTTGGCTGAGTTTGTAAATTAATTGGCCCACTATAGATTTTTTTATCACCCTTTTGCTTATTTATTTCTATATTCTTAACCCTATACTATATTGACCCATCTCAGTTTAGGGTTGAACCATTAGTACGAAATCAAATTGATTGAAATCATATCACTAATCTACCTGCATGCATCTTCAGATTGATCAAAACTAAGAAGAAAGCAAATAAACAAGTAAGCAAACATAATTGTTATACCTTTTCTTATGATCTCCTTACCAAAAAGAGTGATGTGCTCGGATGTAGTTGCAAAAAACTTGTACAAGACGTGTGAACAATCTGACATTGTAACCCTTTAAAAACTAGATTACTTCGATGATTAGTGATGAGGACATGAATAAAGCTTTGTAGGCCTATTTAAACAACATTTCATTTTCAATTGAAAGTTTTCTAATAATAAAGGGGGAACCCTCTATTTATATCTTTTCTAAATAGATATGGATCATCAGATGAGGATGAAGATCAATGGACGAGGATTAGTCCTCCCTCCCATAAATGTGGGAGGTGGAGTGTGCAAGTAAGATGGATGAGTGTGTAAGAGGGTACAATGATGAAGGCATGGAATGTGTAAGATTATGTCATAGCTCTTACTTTCACACTTGTCGCTTTTCATTAAATTTACCCTGTGAAGGACACTTTGACTTTGGAATTTGTTTTTAAATTTTCAAGTAAGGTATATTGATGACATCATAAGTTAGAGAAGGAAAATAATATTTATTGATTTATAAAAAATAGTAATTGTGCATTCCATAATTCTCTATTATTGATGAGATTAACTAATTAAAACACATTAATTAACGTGATGTGAATTTCATGGGAAAGGATGTGAGTATGGAAGAAAAAATTAATTGATTAGGGAGGATGAAAAGTGATTGGACTAGGGATGTTAGATGGATAGAATACTTGATTAGATGATTTAGGATGATGTTAGCATGATTTAGTAAGATAGTTAAAATCGACATGAAATATGTGATTTTAGGTGTCTACATGTAGAATATGCTTTTCTTAGAGATTGTTTTAAACTGTAAACAACTTACATGATGATGTATCTTGTATTATTATGATGAATTAGTATTGATGTATTTATATATATTGATTTTAATATTAATATTAAGTTCTTACATGTCTTTTAATTCATGTCATCTTTGTTTTATCTTTATCACCCAACCCAATGTGCCTCATTAATCTATTTTTTTCTTGGAAGAGCACTTAATAAACACTAGAGTAATAGGTCGGCATGGAAATCTAGTATTATGTTTTGGGTGTTGTGTAAGTTTATATGTAAGAATAAAAAAAATCTCAACAAGTTAGACAAAGCGTCGAAATAGTTTTTATACATGGAAAATAAATTTTCTAAAATTATGAGTAATAAGTTATTTGATTATGATTTTGTTCTTAAATGTTGTTTTCATACATTGTTATAATTTAATTATTTATATAATATGTAAATTATAAAAAAATTATATTTGTTTAAGATGATACTTTCATATAAGAGTGTAGTTGATGGCTTTAAAAAGGATCATAGTGGTAGTGGTTTAATGCTATATTTTGAGGGCAAACATAACTTGGCTGCTACAAGCGATGGTTGGACATAATTTACATCTTACAAAAGAGTGGACAGAGCAAAAAAGAACAAGAAGCAAATAAAGCCTAGGTGTAGTCCCAATGCATTTAAATTAGAGGGAATATAATCCCATATTAAACTATGGGTATGTAGATGGATTTGAATGTTTATGTTACCAAGTTATGGAGTTCATTTTTTAATATGTCATATATTTATGCGTATAGATGTGTTTACATTTTTTTTCTTTTTGTAAAGAATGATGGTGTTTACATTTTTTTTTCGTTCATTTTTGGACTCGTCCCAATGTAATATATATTTCACTCGAGTCACTGCATCCTCGCTCTTTGGATTAATCCATTCTCTATTCTCCACTCCAGATGGGTCGTCTCTCTCTTCATTTTGGTGTGATTGTCTGGGCCGTTAAATTTCATCGCTCGCTATGTATTGACCCCAAATATGAATACTGCAAAAGCAATCAAACATGCGGCTACACGAACGTCATGTTTCCTTTCGGTGTATACAATTATTCTTGTGGTATGCCAGGTTTTCAGGTCGATTGTGTGCAGAACGTACGGCCAGTGATTGGATTAGGCGGTCAGAACTTCACAATATTACAGACTTTCTACGACAATCAGACCTTCACAATAACTAATGACATGAATTTCCAAGATTGCAGATTTTCTAGTTTCACCGATTCATCCTGGAACTTGGGCAACGGACTTTTTCAAATGACAAATACAAGCAACACAAGTCTAACAGTATATCAATGTGATAAGCAATGCCTACCTTAAGGATCTTACGTACCAGGGTATCTCAATGTTTCATGTTCTCCCAGAATAGTGACTGTTGAAGAGGGAACAGTGCAATGGACTGTTTCAGAAGAACGAGCCAAGAGTTGCAGGGATTGCCAGAGAAGTAATGGTTTTTGTGGTTTCATGCTTCCCAATTCAGAGGACTTCTTTTGCTTTTGCCAGGATGGACCTTATTCAAACCAATGCCCCCAAGGTATTATTCTTCATTCAAATTTCTACCCAACTGCTTTCAAAATTTCACATGTTTATAAATATATAGACAAAGAGATTCTCAGATTATAATCTATATCTGTAACGATGAACTTGTTTGAATATGTGGTATCTCAGGCAGAGCTGGAAAAAGAGTAGTTGTAATAGGTAAGCCTTATGTCACATGTTTTACACTAATCTTTTTTCTGATCTTGTCAAATATTTATCTCGAATATCTTCAAAGACGATGGTAGTAAACTGAAGGATTTCGGTTATCCGATTATCCGTACATGGATGTTAAAAGATGGTCATTTGTAAACAGGCCGTGGGTTCAGCTTTACCCACTGACTGTTTGCATCCATCAAAGGTAAAAGTGGAAACAGTTGATACCCACTGTAGAAGCTCTTCCCAGCTAAAAGACTTCATTAGAAAGAATAAGTAATCTCAAATATGTGTTGTCTTCAAAATCAGGTGTGGCTGTTGGAGCGATCGTGTTGCTGATGGTTGCGGCAGTGCTTGTAGTTTATTATCGGAAATCAAGGTCTGCATCCGATGTAGAGCAATTCCTATATGATTAAGTTCATGAAATGCCCAGCAGATATTCGTATTCTCAACTCAAGAACATCACCAACAACTTTGTAGATAAATTGGGAGAAGGAGCTTTCGGTGTGGTTTATAAAGGAATCCTCTCCGGCGGTAATATGGTGGCTGTTAAAATTCTTGATCAGTCGAGACACAGTGAGAGCCAGTTCATGAGCGAAGTTGCCACAATCGGAAGGCTCCATCACGTTCATTTGGTTCGTCTGATGGGTTATTGTTTTGAAAGGTCTAAAAGTGCACTGGTGTATGAGTACATGGCCAATGGATCTCTTATTTTTGCAGGAAAAGGAAAACAACAGATCCTCAATTGGGATCAGCTGTATTCAATTGCTTTGGGCGCAGCTCGTGGGATTGCCTATTTACACCAAGATTGCAACAGGCGGATCGTCCATTTCGACATCAAACCCCACAATATCAATTACGGCAGGATAGCTGATTTTGGTCTGGCTAAACTGTGTGGGAGGGGAGACGATCACATATCAGTTACGGCAGCGAGAGGGACGCCAGGGTTGTCGCGCCAGAGCTGTGGTACAGAAATATGGGACCTGCAACGGACAAATCAGATGTTTACAGTTTTGGAATGGTGTTGTTGGAGATTGTGGGAGGAAGGAAGAATCTTGATATTCAGGCAAGTTGTCCGAGTCAATTCTATTTTCCGGAGTGGGCATTCAAATTGATAGATAATGGGGAGTTAGAGAGGAGGTTAAGAGGTGGTGTAAAAACCGAAGAGGAGGAGAATGCAATGAAGATGACGAAAGTAGGACTGTGGTGCATTCAACACAATTCAACAGAGAGACCGTCGATGAGCAGGGTGGTTCAAATGTTGGAAGGGAAGGGCGAGGATGTCCCGAATCCTCCCTTCCCTTTCGATAAGTCCGCTTCGGCTTGAATCATCATTGCTGTTATCTTCAACGAAAGAGTTTTCAGTTATTGACTTCAGTAGCGCGAGCCATTAGAATAATTTAATTTTATAGAGATTTTATAGTCTACGAGGCCACTGAGAATGAAGGATATTAATTTAAAAACCTCTTAATTGGAACTTTCATCCATATATTTATTATATAAAAAATTATTTTTTATATGGAGTCCGTTGGTATTCATATTCATGGAACACAGCTCAAAAACCTCTTGATAATTATTTCTCCAAAACCTCTTAATCAATTTGGCCTTTTCTTATTGCTTTGAATATTGAAATTGTTTGTAAATCCCATCTTTGACATGAGCTCTCTTTCAGGGTATAATTTTGCATTAAGATGTTTATCAAACATAGTTCTTTTTTCTCGAGAGATGGATTTAATTTTTATATAATTTTTAATTAAAAATTGATATGTATATTTATTAGTAATTATATTAAGGAGGTGTAATGAAGATGATGATCGATAAATGTTTTATTTTTAAATTTATGGAGAAGTAATTGAAGGGTATTTGATATGAAAGTCAGGCGTTAAGAATTGGGATATTCAAAAAAGTATAATAAAAAATATGTAAAAGACAAATAAATCAACAAATATCAAATTCATAATAATTCCTACTTTATAAGTCACTAAGTTTGTATTCAAAATGAAACCTAAGACTCCAAAATCTTACTTTGGTCCATGAACTAGTGCACATCATTTTTAATTGCCAATATTTGAGATTATAATTTTTGGGCTAATTATCTTGAACACTTGTCAACAAATATGATAAAAAAAACCATAAATAAAAAAACACATCATATCCACAAACCTTTACAAAAAATAAAGTAAAAATGTTAAAAAAATAATATATTCAGCACCTTTACATGCTTTTGTTATTTCCTTATAAAACTCTATTTATTTAAATTTAAAGTTAAAACATTGTAATATGCAGGGTTACCTTTATATTTATTGAAATTCAGTTATACTAAAATTTTACATAAATCAATAATCTTTGATTAGATGGAAATTCCAAGAAAATATCTTGTACTAAACTTAGAAATTCAAAATTGTAAGTCATTGTTAGAAATTGACAAGAAATTAAAATATTTCTTTACATAAATGCGTTTTAAATATTCAAGTTATAAACTATTTAAATATAAAAAGTTATATTTATGTGGAAGTACCAACAAGAAGTATATAGTGGCATTATATAGTGGCATTTGGGAAACAAGATCATTTTCATATGGTTTTAAGGCACACTTATCAACATTAAACTATAAAAGATTATCTATGCTTACAAAATAGCACTTAGATGAATTGGGCATCATAGAACTATTTTTAAGTGATACCTTGATTTTTGATTTTTGAGAATTTTATTTTCTTTAAATTTACAAATAACAATATTTTTATTGTTACTTTCAAAATAATTATCTACCAAAGAAATATTTGTTTATCTAAAATTAATATCTTAGGATATGCTAAAAAACAAAGTCTAAAATATATTTTTTTTAAATAAAAAATTTGAGAGCTCAGATTACATTATTATAATTAATTAGGAACCACCATTAGCATAATAAAATCATAAATGATCTAAAGACTCAAAGGTAAAAATTTATTATTCTTTTCTTTATCAATGCTCAAGAATTAAAGGGTTTCCGACCCTTACATTATATATAACTTATTACAAAAAGGTGGTCTGGCTTAACATTAAAAATGTTAAGGTAAATTTGGCCAATCAAAATCAACTTAAAAATATTTTCAAAATGAACCACAATATCTATAAAAACCGTTAAAGCATATAGCCAACTTTATTACCGGGATACCAGCGTACTACAAAAACTTTAGCTTAATTACCCATTTAATCAAATAAAATATCCATAATTACTCTTCTTATCCTCTTTATTTCTGTTTACATTTCTAGAAGGTGAGTTAGGGAAATGTCTACATTTTTCCTACTTCTAACCACTTTCCATTCTTCTTCATTACCCAAATCATCTAAAGCCAAACTTGACTCTCCTTTTCCCTCCTTGGATTTGCCTCTAGATACTTCACTCTTATTTACACTATTGCCACTAAAACTAGCCAACTCTTCCTTGTTAGTAGATTTAACCAATGGGGTAGCCTTATCTAAATTCGTCTCTGAGACCTTACCTTCAGGGTGATTAGAAAAAATTGCCAGGCGCTGCATATTAACTTCCTTGCCCCAAGATGACACAAACTTCCACTTAGTTTTCTGGCAAGAAGCAGAAAGATGACCAACTTGAAAACAATTTCAGCATCTAAAAGGAATACCTTCAAAATCTAAGTTTTGCATCTAGCTCCTCTCTTGCACTTTCAGCTCTATCCTTGCAGGAAGATCTTGAGAAATATTTAAACAAATCAGAATCCTTCCAAAATTAGTCTGAGAGAAATTAAAATAAGAAGCATCAAATCCTAATAGAGAACCCATCGCAGATCCAATCACTGAAAGACTAAAAAATGACCAAAATTGAAGCGAGAGGTAAGGCAATCTCACTCAAACTAGATGCAAAGAAAGATTTTCTGTCAAGGGGTTAAAATCAGGTGTTCAGGGTTTCATGAACAAAATGTGATTTTCATAGCTCCATGTTTTAGCCAAAAAAAATCTTATCTTAATAGCCAAAACATCAAAGGTTATAATAAAAAACCTCTAGCACAGGTATATATTTCCATAGTGCCCACCAAGATTGATCTCCATGATTCTGAAAGCCATTGATGAAGAGTAGAAAGAGAAGGCTATAATCTTTAAAAATGACATACCAGACCCCTCTCTGTAAACTAGACTTCACCTTCCAACACCTCTTCCAAAGCTTTGTTTTTGAAATTGACAATTACCGGATTAGAAGGTGAAACCCTTACCTGATCCATTGCCAAATCTGGGGAAACAACATTAGATTGTACTGTCAATTTTTGAGGAGAATGTTGAGGCTTGAATGACTCCACACTACCCTGCCCAACCCATTCAACTACCGCCACTTGACCTATCATATTCATTTGCTCCCTTCGATTTGGTTGTACAAAACCCACCTTCTACCCCAAGTGCTGCTTAATTTTGTCCTTTGACTTCCCTAATTTACAAGCTTTCATTGTCGCAAGAGCCCTCAGGCTAGAAGCCCTAGTAATAACCATCTACATGGGTGTGAAAAATAAAAAATCTATTATTCTTTCTTTCCAATCACAATTGTCATTTGAAGCCTTCTTAAAAATCATTGAACTAAAAACATATATATTTTTTCTACCAATATTTTACTATCAAAATATTTTGAAAAATTACATATATATACTCCACAACCTACACTAATCGATATGATCAAAGCGCCTTTTAAAACTCTACCATTGAAATGGAGATCACTAATTTTAAAAAAAATCAAACAATTATGCATTAAAATATAAACTAAACTTAGAGATATATATAACATATATGTGCCCAAAACTACTACTTTTGAAACCTTATTTTTGGTAAGAACCATAATATAGCCTATTAACCCTAAGATCAACCATTCAAAAGCCAATTCCTTACATAGAAAAGGTCATTACGGCTGCCAGTATTTTCATTATTCTAAAAACTTTATGCAATAATGTTGAGGATGGGAATATATCCCATGCATATTGACCCCAACAAAGAAGTATATATAATTACATATTTTATAGTCTTCTCCTATTCAAATTAAATGTTTAAAATCAAATATTATATACTAACAAAATATACTTAGATTGTATCAAGTCTAATCGATCTAAATTGAATACATGTATTTTTGATTTTTTTAAATATAATTTGATTTTAAAAATTACATTATAATATATATAAGTTAACAAAAACAAATTAAATTTCAATTAACATAAAATTTATTATTATCATTTTATCTTGTCACTATAATAATAAATAAAACATCCAATTTATCATTGTAATATAATTAAATATTATCAAAACTTTTAATAATTTATACTAAGAGTTAAATTTGATAATTATGTAAACATTTTTTAGGTTTTTAATTATAAAATATAATTATATTATATTTTTAACTGTATTAAGAGATGGATAAAAAATTACACACTTTATTAATATGACATTTGCAATAAAAAATTAGTTATTTTAGAATATTATATATAAAAATATTAATATATTATATTGAATTATAATAAAAAAGAAAAATGAGTTTTGATTAGACATTGAACACTTCATTGAAATTATGAGCAGTAATGGTGTTCCAACAACTACCTCTACATTAATTTTTTTAGAAACCCTGAAGCTTCTCAAAAAAATTACCTTTTCACTATTTGTTGTACCATTCTCATTTTCATTGTTTTGAGCCACTTGTGGGAAGTTGTTTTATGTTAGAGTTTTAAATGAAAATAACTAATAGTTTTTGAAGGATAGGTGCATCATTTTAGGAAAGGAGATATATTTGGTCAAATCTTCATCTTAATCTTAAGCTCAAAAGTAATCTTTTGGACTTTCCTTTCAATATAAAAGTCTAAAAAGAGCATTGTCTATTTATTTTGTTTCTCTTCTCCCTTATTGAAAATTTAAATATGTTCATTTGCCTTTATTTGTTTTTGAGTATGAAATCTAAAATCTATATGGGGAAGGTTATGAAATAATCCAAGTCTTTGTTGAAATATGCCAAATTGTAAGTGAAGATTTTGGAGGCTGCCTCATGCTACTAAAGAAGTACTGTAGGTATTTGAACTATTCATAATTTCATATTTATATCATGTGGGGAGTGGGGCTTGGAAGGGATGAATATGCAAAATAAGTTGTATCCTAGTTTATGAAGGCGAATTTGAGAGTTTATGCTTGTTATAAGCCTCCATTTTCTAACAATGCTCACATTATTGTCTCAAGATTCAAGTATGTTTACTATTCTATTATTATTTTTTTAATTAATTGATTTTTTTAATGTTTGCTTCCAATCAATACAATCTTAAAATTTACTTCATAGAAATTTTGTTTATATGGATCATGTTGAAGTAAAATATATTATAGAGATTATATGGGTATTTTTAATTTTTTTCATCATTTTTATTTTTATTTTTACTTTCTTACACAAACTAAATATTCTAACTTTTTATGTTAAGTTTTATACTATATTCACTCTCTTAAAATTATTTCAATGTATAAATTTGTTCTAGGTAAATGCTAATGTGATGTGAATCATATATGAAACCCAAATAATGATATGGTTGAACTAATTTAACCCTAAAAATATAATTTGATAATGATAGTATTTAGTTATAGTTTTAAGATTATCATTTGTTTGTGGGGCAAATATAAAATATCATTTTTATCAGTTTATTATCTACTATTATATTCAAATTTATCTCTTTATTTGATTGTGGAATGTGTAAATAAATCTTAAATATATTATTTGTAATTTTTTAAAGTTAATTAATTTTTTTATGAAAGTATGGATTACATTACCAAAATTTAAGTAAAACAGTTGAGATTAATTATCATTTATCTCTTTATATGGGTTTATTTGTAATAATTAATGCAACTAATTTTTGAAGTTTATATAGTTACATTTAATTTTTTATATCTAATTATTTATTATTATTTAGTTTGTATAGGTACTATATAATTTAAAATATTTCAAAATAAAAAGAACCAATCTTCAATCAATAAATTTTTTGTATGGTCTAGAACATCAAAAACTTCATCGCAAGAGGATCATAATTTTGATTTAAATGAAGACTTAAATATATTAAGGTATGATGATGAGTATGAAGAATAATTTGAAGAGAGGGAAGCTTCAACACAAAACAAAAAAAAGGCTAAATTAAAAATAGTTTTTAGAGATGAATGAAAAGTTAAATTCAAGTAGTTAAGGTGTGCAATGCATGACGGGAAAACAATCACAAAATGTATATACTGTGAAGAACATAAGTATGTAGGACCATGGGGCACTGGAACTGGTTGTACTACTTTACAACATGATGCAATAATTAATTATGCAGATTCAAACATCCATAAAATTTCACAAGCAAAATGGATATGTGAAAATGAAGAGAAAACAAAATCAATTCCAGAACACATTGCACACATTGATGACACCAATAAGGAAATAATCATCACAACCATCAAATTAATTTATTGGGTTGTACAAGAAGACTTGCCCCTCTCAAAATATGAGTCCTTTTGCTCTTTTGAAATGTATTTAGAAACACCAATGTAATAACCCTTTCAGGATTTATTAGAAAACACTGAATTTCTATGATTTTGAATGGAAATATTTCCAATCAAAGAAAAATACACATAAGAAGAATATTATTGAATCACACTCTTATATTAATTCTTCTACATAAACACTTAAAAATACTTATGGAACAACAATTCTTACATTAACTCCTTAATACACACACTTACAAATCCACTAAAGGCCTGTAAATCTTCACACAACTCCAACATGAAATTTTGCACGCCACACGCACTTGCACATTGCAACCATGAGTCTTATTGAAGCACATTTGTAATTCCTACATGGAATTACCTCACTTGAACGAGAGGGTTATCATCCTCAAATTCAAGATGGAAACTAGTAAGGGTTTCATCCTCCTACTCTCATAATAGCTAAGGGTTTTCATCCTTGGTTGGGAATATTGAACACAAGTTCAAGTCTCAAATTGGGGGTGGGGAGGCATGAGATTAATGATATATAAAATATGTCTTTCAATTGGGAGGAGCTTCATACTTATAGCTTTTACAAAAAGAAAATAAGAGAAATACAAGAAATAAAAAGAGTGAGGGAATGTGGCATAGCATTTCACATGGAGGGATCAAATTCCAATAATGAAAAACTTGTCAACATGTGAAAGAGTCAACAAGCATGCCTTCACATTCAACATAATCATTTCCTCCATCCATACCTTCATAATTATGCCAACCTCTCCATGTGAAGGAGAATCAATCATGGGAAACTTTATCATTATTCACCCATGTTCTCACATGCCTTAAGGAATTCTCCAACAACCCTTTGACTTCTCCATACATTCTCATCATGAGGCCACATAAAAATGTGCCATATTTATCCCTCAAGTCTTTTCTTCAAAAACAAACCATGTGGTCAACAAAATAGTCATCCTTGTCTCCTTAGTGGAGTGGTACACCCTAATCCAAGCACATGCAATTTGACCCCATGTGAGGATCCCTATGGGCTATACCAGCTCATCCCCACACCACCTCACTACTGCATCATCACCTACATCACTTGCCATGTCACCATGAATAGTGATCTATGAATAGCACATATGAATAATACATGCAAATAGTAACTCAGGAATAGTGCTTCTGAATAGTGTTGGAGGAATATTGAAATTAGCCAATTTTATCACAATATCAAATTAATTGTAAATGGGACATGACAAATCCTCCCTTCCCAAAATTGCTTGCCCTCAAGTAATTTCAAAACTAAAGTTTTTGATTGATCTTGAGTAGATCCCAATGAAGTTTCAGGATCCCAGATCAATCTTAAAAAGATCTTACCATGTTGTTGCTGCAACACTCTAATTAACACTGGAATACCATTATGCCAAGTCTGCACTCTCCCTTTCTGTAACCTAACTAAAAAGTTGTCCTAAAAAACCAAACCAAAATTCTTGTAAAGATGATTTCATAGAATATCTCACGCCAAAGAATATCAGTACAATAAACCTCTACAATTCCATTGTCTATTATGATCCTAGGCAACAAGAAAAAAAATGTTAAATAAAAAAGCATGATTCTCAATGTAACTCATCATGGTGTCCCAATAATGATGTGGGTTAATCCCTATCGAATGGATGGTACAAATGATGACAATAATTTAAAATTTTAAATTTAAATCCATAGCTCTGCATTTTAAATCATGTCCAATGACTTTCCATAAAATAGTTCCTAAAAATCCACTATGTTTATGCTGTATTATTATTATTATTATTATTTTCAACTCCATTTCCTAAAAATTTTGCAAGTACTTCCCCACAACAAACAAAGAATATGCCTCACCTCTTTCCCTGTAAAAACCAACTTTAAACAAAAGGATAATCATACCTTCCAAATGGACATAGTTATTGGGTGGACAACCTTGACATAATGTTTCAACAACTATATCTTGCTCCCCTTTATGTTGCCATTTCCAAGCAATCTTCCCAAGTGTCTCATCACAACTATCCATGTACCATTGCTTTAATACAAAATTTGAAAAATTAGGGGTACATACCATGCCTAACAAGAGTTTAATCTCCACCCTTAGATGAGGTTTTTAGAAAAATGAGAATGATATATTTACCTTGATCCTTATCAAGCCTTCTAGATCCCATATGCACCAACAAACTTGGACTTGAATTGTGAAATCCATATGCTCATAGCTGCAACTTGTATCTTTGCCTTCTATACCCATCTTAGCATACCTCTAAGAACATGGTAATTTGATGGATTAAAAAAAATATGAGGGAAGAATGTTTTTATTTTAACAAGCATACCAAGGATTTTGATTAGAGGGTAGTCATTTCCAATCTCCAACACATAAGGAATCATAATTTGGACCTTAAATCTAAAATTAGCAAAATTATTTGAAATCAATTCTAATTTTTTCCTTATTTTAATGAAAGGAACATCTGTAGATATATATAAATCAAAATTATTACACTTTGTAGATCTCAAAATATTCCTAGGATCTCACACCCTTTGGCCACAACACTTATCAATCTGAGCCCAGGGGCCCTCATGCTCATTGTCTCAAAACTTGACTAAAGGATAGTCAACTCCAATCATCACACATTGTGCATACTATCCAAGATGACAAAAAATACAATGGTGACATGAGTGAAAGACATAAATCTAAATTCTTTGCATACTTATGCCTACCATCATAATACCCATTTCCTTTGCTGCAAAGTCACGGGTTGAGATGTCTTACATACCCTTAACCTTGTGAATACTATAGTTTTCAAATAAGTAGTTTATTTTTGTATGCCAACCTTCCAAAATTAACTTGTGCATGCCTATATTTCTCCATACCCAAAACAATTTTGATTCCTTCTTTATGTCCATGGAAAAGAACTTAAAATCAGAATTGATAGCTTTTATAAAACTTAGAAAATTATCTTATGTGTTGATCATTTTGAACTAGAAATAAAGGATCCTTGTATCCTTTCCTACCAATTATGTCTTTCATCCTCTTTATACCCCTAGAGTGTTTATCATGATAATAAATCTGAAATGGCACAGTAGGAATCAACAAATCTCAAATATGAATTTTTTCTCATACCTTTCAATGGTGTCTCCTTGCATATCTTCTTCAATTTTTGTATGCTCAACAATTTCTAACACCATCATACTAATATCCTTAGATTTTGAATCATTTTCATACCTTTCATTAGGACTATCTTGCATTGTCCTTTCTTCTTCACTTATAGATGCACCTAGAAGTTTAGCTTCATCATCATCTTATACTAAGACATTCTCTTGATGTGTATTTTGAAGTTTCACCTTATTTGTACCTTGTATTGAAAAAAAGTTCCCATTCTCAGATCTGAAATTGCTAGAGTGGTCATCTCCTTCATTTTGCCCACACTTTAAGACAATATGTAGTTATTCTTAGGACAATTTTTATTCCACATACTTCTGTAAATGATCATTCACTTGCACATCTTCTTTAGAACAAGTTTGCTCCCATGCTATTTCATCCTCTCTTATCTTCATTTCTTCTTGAAAACACTCATCCAAGGCTGGACCTAGACATTGCACAAACATATTATGGGAAATAAAATATCCCTCAAACAACTCCTCATTTGCTCCGTTAGGCCCTGCAAACATGTTGTCCAGCTCCTCTTCACTTGTGGATGCATTGCACATTTCATCTTCTTTTTCATTCACTTCATGGTGAGGGATTTCTGGATCATGAGACTTTTCAGATGTATCTGAATCCAAGTCTATGTCTAAAATAACCTCAACATGATGCACTTGCCCATCTCCAAGGCATCTGTGTCCTGGAGTCCATAGATCTTTGCAAGAGAAACATAGATTTTTCCTCCTTAGCCTGTTCCTAGTTTCATCATCCACTTTCTTTTGCACATTTGTAAGTGCATCTTTTTATGTAGGGGCAGCCATAGACTTCTTATGAAAATTCCCTTTAGACTTATTTCAATGCAAGGGATTTGAAGGTAAATCAACCTCCATTTTTTAAAACCATGTTCTAGAATTATATTTATTAGATCCATTAAAAGTAGAGAAATTTGTCTTACCCAAAGTATGTTTCGTGATATCTCGTGGCTCCTACTCTACTATCACAATTTTATTCTTTTCATGTTCTGACTCAAAATCTTTTTCTGAAATGATTCCTGCCACTACTAAATAATCATAGAAAGACATGATTGCCTTATTTTTATCAGATAGACTTTGATATTATTTATACTTACTAACATAATTAGAACTTAGGGAATCTATTACTTATTTTCTTTGAATGAACTTGGGATTTAGGGGCCTATTGATGAACCCCATTTTTATATTTCAAAATTCTACCTCTCGTACCTTGCCCATATTATTTGCTTTGGAGGTGCTAGCTTCTCCATTGTTATTGTTATTTGTTGACTTATTCTGCATTAAATGAAACATATGGCCAAACACATTAACAAGTTATTTTTTACTTTGACCAATAATATTAGCAAGATGTCTTTGGCTTTCAACCATTTCATCAAACTTCTTTGTTGACTCAGTTTCTCTCTTATCTTCTCTATCACCCATTGTTTCTCTTGGCTGCAATTTTTTTTAATTCTCATCTCCAATACCTAATTTCCCTATCACTCAGAAGCATCAAACAAATAAGACCTAAAGGCTGGCAAGATCAGGTCAGCTCTGATACCACTATAATAACCCTTTTAGGATTTATTAGAAAACACTAAATTTCTATGATTCTAAATGAAAATATTTCCAACCCAAGAAAAATACACATAAGAAGAATATTATTGAATCACACTCTTATATTAATTCCTTCACATAAACATGTACAAATACTTATGGAACAACAATTGTTACATTAACTCCTTAATACACACACTTGCAAATCCACTAAAAGCATGCAAATCTTCACACAACTCCAACATGAAATTCTGCACACCACACACACTTGCACACTACTACTATGAATCTTCTTGAAACACAATTTTAATTACGGATGGAATTACCTGACTTGAATAAGAGGGTTTTCGTCCTCAAATTCAAGATGGAAACTAGGAAGGGTTTCGTCCTCCTACTCACAATAGCCAAGGAATTTTGTCCTTGGTTGGGAAGATTATACACAGGTTCAAATCTCAAATTGAGGGGTTTAATGATCTATAAAATATGTCTTTCAAATGGGAGCAACTTCATACTTATAACTTCATAGGTACATTCTTGGGTCCAAAATTTTATTAAAATACATAATTAACTTATTACTCTTTAGGAACTCATGCAACTTGAAACACTTTAAACTCTTCAAATTCATGGAGTTAGATGGCTCTCAAGAGGACATGTTATTTCAAAATACTAACTGTGTTGATGTCTCCATTGTTGAACTTTTGGAAAACTCATGGTATGATAAGGTTAGGATATTCTCAGTACATTTTTTCTTACATATGCTTGCAAATGTATCATGTGAACTAAACGAGTTGAATAAAAATTTTCATGAAGAGAATGTGGATGTCATATCTTTAGGGGAAAGCATAGATTCCACTATACAAACTTTACGTAGGTGGTTTCTAAGGTCAGACACTTTTGTACATGACACAAGTTACTTGTCTAAATTTTTAGAGAGCTCTAAAATATGGTTATTTAGAGATTATTGATTAAGATGGACACATTTATAGGCATGAATTGTGATTTGTGAAAATTATAAATGTGGCTAATGATGGTAATGAAGCCTTGCATTGATGGGTCACTAGAAAGTTGCAAAAATCTTGTAAAATAATATGTTCAAAAAATTGTAGAAGTTTAAATGAAAGATTCCTAAATCTTTCATTTTTCAATTCTATAAATTTGTTTAGTCCTTATCATTAGTTAGAGGATGTACGTATTAGAGAAGAAAATTCAAAGTAGTAGTTTCTTAAAAAAATTGAACATTTGCAAAATACTTTGTGTGAGGAAGAAGAACAGTCTTTCTTTGATTTTTAAGGTTGTTCAAAATTGTATAATTTTTTTGATACTCTCCGCTTTAGCTGTGAAGGACTCCGCATGGAGGCTTGGAGGGTTTTTTATGCTACAGATTCATATATAAGTTTTCCAAACATGACAAAACTATGGCAATCAATACTTACCATTCCAACAAATATAGTGGCATGTGAGAGAGTATTTTGAAGACATAACATGATAAAATATATACGAAGAACAAAACTCTTATTGGATACCTTGGATACCTTGATGTAAGTTTCATTGACAAGACTTCATATATCAATAGTAAAGTGGAATAGGGTTTATGAAATTTGAAAAGATGTCAAACAAAGAAGGATTTAAAATATCTTAGAATGTTTTATGTGGACATATTTATAATGGTATTATATTCCATATAAACCAATGAACACTCAATCGTTTACTTACACCACTTGTTTAATAGTACTTTCAATCAAAATTAATGATATATATTTGATTTTTTTAGAATATATTAATATATATTAAGGATAATATGATATCTAATTTATGATACTTTTCTCGATTAAAAAGAGATACCATATATTTTGATTTATTTAAATATATAATTATATATTAAGAATGACATATGACCTGCCTAAATATTGCACTTTAATAGACACTATTATTATAAAAGAATATATTGAATACAACTCAACAAGAAATACCATCGATACTGAGAGTGGTTCAACTGTTGAAAGGGGAAGGGTGATGTTGTTATCTTCAACGAAAGAGTGCTCAGTTCTTGACTTCGGTAGCGCGAGCCACTAAAATATTTTAATTTTATAGAGATGTTATTATCCACGAGGCCCATGAGAGTGAAGGATATTAATTTAATAATGAGTTGGCGAAAACCCAATTCCTTTTAAAGACCTTTTAATCAGAACTCTCATCCATATATTTATTATTTGAAAAAAGTGATATTTTATATGGAGTCGGTTGACATTCCTATTCATGGAACCCAGCTCAAAAACCTCTTAATTGATAATTATTTCTCAAAAACTTTTTAAATGATAATTTTTTATAGTTAAAATTATTATTATGTATTTAGAGAGAACTTATAAATATAAATAAGTAATTTGAACTTTTCTTTTGTGTTGTTTGTATATATATATATATAAAATTAAAAGATCTAAAATTTATTGTTTTAGATAAATAGTGTTTCAAGATATAATTTTACATTAAAATGATTATTAAATATAGTTTTTTTTTTTAATTGAGAGGATAGATTTAGTTTTATATTGATATGTGTATTTATTAGTAATTTTATTAAGGAGATGCAATGAAAACAACGATAAATAAATGCTATACTTTTTAATATATAGAAAGGTAATTGAAGGGTATTTGACATGAAAATTAAGTGTTGAGAGTTTGGGATATACAAAGAAGTATAATAAAAAATATTTAAAAGATAAATAAGTCAGTGAATATCAAATTCATAAAAAATCCTATTTCACGAATCACCAAATCTATATTTAAAATGAAACGTAAGACTCTTAAATATTACCTTGGTTTGTGAGGAAGTGTGTATCATTTTTAGTTGCCATATAATTTTATGGCCAATTGTTGTGAATACAGGTCAATAAGTGTGATAGAAAAATAGCGTAAATAAAAAAATACAACATATCCACAAACCTTTACAAAAAAACAAAATATAAATGTTAAAAAATTAATACATTTAACACCTTTACATGCTTTTGTTGTTTCCTTATGAAACCCTAATCTATTTGAATTTAAAGTTGAAATATTGTAAAATGCAGGTCTAGCTATATATCTATTGAAATTCATTTATACTACAATTTTACATAAATCAATAATCTTTGATTAGATGGAAATTCAAGAGAGATATCCTATACCGAATTTGGGATATTTGAAATTGTAACCTTGTCATTTTAGAATTGACAAGAAATTAAAATATTTATTTACAGGGATGTTGTGTTTTAGGTATTCAAGTTATAAACCAAAATATAGAAAGTTATATCCATGTGGAAGTGCCAACAACAAGTATATAGTGGCAGTTTGGAAACACAATCATCTTGATATGGTTTTAAGGCACGCCTATCAATGTTGAAACTATAAGAATGTGTATTCTTATAAAATAGCACTGAAATGAATTGGGTATCAAAAAACTATTCTTATGGGTATCAAAAAACTATTCAATTATTTAGGCTTACATATATAAATAACAATATATATATTCTTACTTATAAGATAATTGTCTACCAACAAATGTTTGTTTATGTAAAACTAGCATTTTGGGATATGTTGAAAAACTAAGTCAGAAATATCATTTGTAAAAATTAAAAATTTGAGAGTTTGGATTACATTATTTTAATTAATTAGAAGCCATCATTAACAAGATAAAATCGTAAATAATCTGAAGATTTAAGAAAAAATCTACTGTTCTTTCTTCTCAGTCACAGTTGTCATTTGAAACCTTCCTGAAACTTAATAAACTAAAATGGAAATTACTGCTTTTTAAAAAAAATTCAAACAATTACACATTAAAATATAAACTAAACTAATACATACATGCATAGATATATATCACCCAAAACAACTATTTTGAAATTTTAGTTTTTTAAAAAAATCACAATATAACCTATTAACCCTAAAGATCAACCATCTCATAAACCAATTCCTTACATGGAAAAGGTCAATGTAGCCGCCAGTCTTTTCATTATTCTAAAACTGTTATGCAATGATGTTTTTGGATGGGAATATATCCCATACACATTTACCGCCAACAAAGAATTATATATTTTCTAATCTATTCGTATCCAAATTTAATGTTTAAAATTAAATTATATATATATATAATTTATTTAAATTGTAATAAGTCAAGCCTATCTTAATTGAACACATTAAATTTTCAATCCCTTTTCATATATTTTGACTCAAAAATTACATAAGAACATATGTAATTTTTATATTTGACAAATCAAATTGCATCTGAATTGACACAACCTATTATCACTATGTTACCTGGGTAACATGAAAATGAGGAAAACACCCAGATTTCCACTGTAATAAAATTAAACATTATAAAAACCTTTTATAGTCCATCTATTAACTAAAAGGGCAAGGTCGATCCAAAGCATTGCCATATTACAACTACAAGTAGAACAAGGTAAGCTAAAATGGTAACAAATTTCATTGCTTTGGCCTCATTGGAGATTCAGCCTAGTCAATTTTGGGCTTGGATAAGAAAAAAATGTTGTTGCTGAACAGCCCTCAATACAAATCCAACCCAGACGCATCACTCTTTCTTAGAATCGGCTTGACAAAGGTGTCAGCAATGACAGCAACCTTGTGAGGATCAAAACCATTTGGGCCAAGTGTCCTAGCATGTTTTGACTTGTCAGCAACCTTGTGAGGATCAAAACCATTTGGGCCAAGTGTCCTAGCATGTTTTGACTTGTCTTTTACAGTAGCTGATGTAAATTATCAAATTACCGTAGCTGATGTAAATTATCAAATTAAAAAAGCCCCTTTACAATCATGAAGCTCAACCTCTCTAACAAGCATCTCCATCGCAGATGACTCCTATTGGCTTGTAGTTTTCAAAGCGTGCAGATGGTAGATGAAAGCGTGCTAGTCAAAGGAAATGATACTGTTTTTTAGGTGGACCTCCACTACTAAAGGTTGCAACAGGTAAAGAAGTTTCTGAAGAGAATTCAGGGGCTTTGAAGACCATCCCTTCAGCGAGTAAAAGTTTGTGAGGATGTCTTAACACTCCTGCATAGCCAAGCCCTGTTTTTCATTGGAACTTTCGATAGTGGTTGGATGGAACGTTTTACCAGCCGATTCTTTCACGAGGCTAATTTATGGTATTTTATTTTGACTTAATACCCTTCCTCATTTTATTTCAATATCTTACTCCTTGAGTTCCTTATCTTACTCCTTGAAGAAGCATTCAACAATAGATTTAAATTAACAAATTCATCCCCAGTCAATCAAATATTATGTTATTGAGAGAGCATTTTCATTATGACATCTGATTCCAATTTTTTTTAAAAATAGATTGCTTTAAAAGCCGTGTAAAATAACAGTGCCAGAGTTGACTCGTTCCATTTAAAAATAAAGATAGACAATTTATAAAAAAATAAAAAATAAAATCCAAGAGATTCGTTCATTTTTGATCTCTCGTATTTGCTTGTAATGCAATATACATTTCACTCTCTGGAATCCATTCTCCACTCCAAATGGTTCGTCTCTCTCTTCTTTTTGGCGTGATTGTCTGGGCCGTTTTATTTCATTGCTCGCTATGCATCGACCCAAAATATGAATTCTGCAAAAGCAATCAAACATGCGGCAACAGGAACTTCATGATTCCTTTCGGTGTAGGCAATCGTACTTGTGGTATGCCCAGTTTTCAGGTCAACTGTGTGCAGAAAGTACGCCCAGTAATTACATTAGGCGGTCAGAACTTCACAATGTTACAGACTTTCTACGACAATCAGACCTTCACAATAACTAATGACAAGAATTTCCAAGATTGCACATTTTCTAATTTCATCGATTCATCCTGGGACTGGGGCAATGGAGTTTTTCATATAAGAAATACACGCAACACAAGTCTAACAGTATATCAATGTGATAAGCAGTGCCTACCTTACGGATCTTATCCACCAGGGTATCTCAATGTTTCATGTTCTCCCAGAATAGTGACTGTTCAAGAGGGAACAGTGCAATGGACTATTGCCCAGGAACGACTCCAGAGTTGCGTGGATTGCCAGAGAAGTAAGGGCTTTTGTGGTTTTAACGTTTCCAATCCAGCGGACTTCTTTTGCTTTTGCGAGGATGGACCTCGTTCAAACCAATGCCCCCACGGTATTATTCTTCATTCAGATTTCTACCCATCTGCTTCCAAAGTTTCACATGTAATAAAATTATTTTTTTTCTCTGATTATAATCTACATCTGTAACGATGAACTTGTTTGAATGTGTGGTATTTCAGGCAGTGCTGGAAAAAGATCAGGAGTTGTAATAGGTAAGCCTTATGTCACCTGTTTTACAATAATCTTTCTTCTGATCTTGTCAAATAATTATCTCAAATATCTTCAAAGACGTTGGTGGTAAACTGAAGGATTTCGGTTATCCGATTATCCATACATGGGTTTTAAAAGATGGTCATTTGTAAACAGGGGGTGCGCTCCACTGTACGCACTGACTGTTTACATCCATCAAAGGTAAAAGTGGAAACAGTTGATACCCTCTGCTCACGAACACATCAACTGTAGAAGCTCTTCCCTAAAAGATTCGATTTTAAAAAATTATCTCAAATATATGTTGTCTTCAAAATCAGGTGTGGCTGTTGGAGCGATCGTGTTGCTGATGGTTGCAGCAGTGCTCGTAGGTTACTATCGGAAATCCAGGTCTGCATCCGATGTAGAGCAATTCTTACATGATTACGTTCATGAAATGCCAAGCAGATATTCGTATTCTCAACTCAAGAAGATCACCAACAACTTTGTAGATAAATTGGGAGAAGGAGGTTTCGGTGTGGTTTATAAAGGAATCCTCTCCAGCGGTGATATGGTGGCTGTTAAAATTCTTGATCAGTCGAGACACAGTGAGAGCCAGTTCATGAGCGAAGTTGCCACAATCGGAAGGCTCCATCACGTTCATTTAGTTCGCCTGATGGGTTATTGTTTTGAAAGGTCTAAAAGCGCACTGGTGTATGAGTACATGGTCAATGGATCTCTGGAAAAGTTTGTATTTGCAGGGAAAGGAAAACAACAGATCCTCAATTGGGATCAACTGTATTCAATTGCTTTGGGCGCAGCTCGTGGGATTGCCTATTTACACCAAGATTGCAACAGGCGGATCATCCATTTCGACATTAAGCCTCACAATATATTATTGGACGCGGAGTTCACACCCAAAATAGCTGATTTTGGTCTGGCTAAACTGTGTGGGAAGGGAGACGATCACATATCAATTACGGCTGCGAGAGGGACGCCAGGGTATGTCGCGCCAGAGCTGTGGTCCAGAGATTGGGGGCCTGTAACGGACAAATCAGATGTTTACAGTTATGGAATGGTGGTGTTGGATATTGTGGGAGGAAGCTGGAAGAATCTTGATCTGCAGCCAAGTTGTCCGAGTCAATTCTATTTTCCGGCATGGGCATCCAAATTGATAGAAAACGGGGAGTTAGAGAGGGGGTTAGGAGGCGTAAAAACCCAAGTGGAGGAGAAGGCGATAAGGATGATGAAAGTAGGACTGTGGTGCATTCAACACAATTCAACAGAGAGACCGTCGATGAGCAGGGTGGTTCAAATGTTGGAAGGGAAGGTTGAGGATGTCACCAATCCTGCCTTCCCTTTTTACAGGTCCGCTTCGGCTGAAGCACCGTTGCTCATTTCTTCAACGGAAGAGCTTTCCACCATTGACTAGCCATTAGAATAATATAATATAATTTATAAATTTTCTAATTATAGAGAATCGAGAGACGTATATACTCAATTTGACCACCTATTAATGCTTTGAATATTAGAGGTGTTTGTAAAGCCCATCTTTGACATTCGTGACAACAAATAGATGATCTAAAATCTATCGTCTTGGATGAGCCATCTTTCGGGTTATGATTTTTCATTAAGAGTTATGAAACATTGCTTTTCTTACAGAGAGGAAATCCATATATTTTTAACTAGAAAGTGATATGTATATTTACGAGTAATTGTATTAAGAAAGTGTAATGAAAATGACGATAAATAATTTTTATATTTTTTAATATGAGAGGTAATTGATTAGTATATGATATGAATGTTATGTCTAATAATGTTCAGAATAAAGTGTTAGAAGAAGAAAGTGCAATGAAGATGATAAATAATTATTATAATTTTTAGTTTGAGAGATAATTGATCGGTATGTGGTATTAAAATTATGTTAAAATTTTCTAAAAATGAGGTGTCGAAAATTTGGGAGACTGAAAAAATAACAATAAAAATCATATAAAAATAAATAATCCAGTCAATATCAAATTCATAATAATTTTTAATTCGCGAGTCATTAAATCTATATTCAAAATTAAACTTAGGTCTCTTAAATATGATCTTGACTTATAATAAAATGTAAGTCATTTTAATTGTCAATGTTTGGGTTACAATTCTTAGGTCAATTGTTATGAAGACAGGGCAACAATTGTGATAAAAAAAATCATAAATAAAAAACATATATTATATTCACAAACCTTTGTAAAAAATAGAGTAAAAATGTTTTAAAAAGTCACATCCAATATTATTTACATGTTTTTATTGTTTCTTAATAAAAATTTAATTTATTTGAATATAAAATCGAAACATTATAATATATAAGTTTACTTTTATATTTATTTTTATTTTTTAAAAATTTTAACATAATATTGTATATATTTATCATTAATCTTATGTCATAACATAATTTTTATCGTATTTTAATAAATTTAATTATCATTTTCATAAAAATAAAAAAAATCATTTAAAAACGTAAATTGACCAATTATTTTATTGATTTTTTATGTTATAATATTTCCTCAAGTGTGAAAACAATTTTAACTTATACCAAACATTATAAATTATTATTCCATCCTTAATTCAACCCGACATTGGTGACATTAGTATCAAATCAAGGTTTTTTTCTATTAGTCATTCCATTCTTTCTCCTAAGCTTTAGTTGTACGGCTGCTCCTGAGTCTCTGCTGTAATAGTTTAATTTTGGCTATGTGGACAACGTATTAGTCTAAATATAGCACACTAGATGTTCTCGTATCTTCTGCACAGAATTCAACGATGCTAATGGTTTTTTTTGGCTCATTCTAGGGGGGGTTTTGGCCAATTTTGACCTGCATGGTATCCAGGACTGCGTGTGGCTTCTCATTGTTTTGGCAGTTTATTGACCCGAGGATGGCTGCGTGGAAGTCAAAGAACGTCCCATGCCTGCTCTGTGTGTGTGTATTATCTGTATTAGGCTGAGTATTATCTGACATTCTTTGAGTGCGTTGCTTAAATTGAGACTTGCGTGCATGGTATTCCGGCTGCATAGCATTAGATACATGCCATTTGGAGGGTATCTTTGGTAAATTAAAACTGTTTTTGTTTTCAAACAAAGAATTCTACGCATCTACCACGTTGTGCTATTGAAAAGTATGCAAATTTCAAATTCAAATGTATTTTTCCCTCATTTCACGTAAAAGCAATGATGGAGAAGTTTTTAAATTAAAAATGGATAATATTTCAATAGAATAAGTAGTTTTAATTCTTTTTTTTTAACTTTTCATAGCATATTAAGTTAAAAATTGCAAAGCAAGCATTTATATTTTCTAGAAACAAGTTACTTTATACAAATTTGGAAAAAACAATTAAATTGTATAAAATATGGAGAAATAAGGAAAGTTATTTTTTATTCATTTATTTTCTATTAAAAGATGTAAATTTGGTAAGGAGTATATAATTTAATATAATGTTGTCTTGTTAAATTGATGTTAACGATAGAATAATTTTTTTAATGTATTATTTAGGTATTATATATTATTCTACTTTCACGTGTCTTAATGTTTCTTTTATATATTATCAAGTGTATAGAAAGAACAAGCTTCTTCCACATATCGACGAGTATATAGAGAGATATGGTATATCAATCTAGTGGTATATAAAAAATGAGACATTTTAGAATTTGTTTAACATTTTTTGTAAATACGACGTTAAAGGTTAAAGGGATAAAATACTCTATATACAAGGATGATTAAAACTATTCTATAACAAGACAATTAATTGCAAAATTAGATAAATAAATATTTTGAATTAAAATATTGATATGTTAAATATAAAAAATATCAAATTTGAAAGATGTTTTATTGATTGCAATGCCAAGGAGAAATGATACTTAGCTAGATTTATAATGCGCAAGAGGATCTGAGTTGTACATAGAAATAAGTGTGAAAAATCAAGACTCTGAGACAATCGCTAGATTCTAAAAATGATGTTTCTAGAGCTGTGAACAGTACCGTCAACCTTATAACATTATCATTGATGTTATTGTTTGTTCTGTGATACTAACGTATAGTACAAAATATGTGCTAGATTACAAGGGTATGTGCATGGATTTTGGGGACAATTTCATGAATATTTCCAAAAATGCGTACTTGTTATGGACATAACACATACACGTTATGTCCATAATACATACACGTTGTTTTAAATTCATGTTCGGGTTTTTTAGCCATAACACGTATGCATTTTAATGAGTACATGTTATATCACGTACACATTTTTAGTGTTAGGAATGCATACGTGTTCCCTGTGTTATATAAAAAAAAAACTAAGCCCCAAAAATGTAAGTCCATATCATTTTCACTTTGCTCTCCTTCTCTCTACCCTAACATGATTGCATTCTGCCTATGGATAGCCCAAAACCTTGCTAGATCTTCGTTGGAAAGCCCAAAACCTTCCCAAATTGATGATGTCACCATAAGGAGGAGGTAAGTGATAAAAAACTAAACCTAATAACCTTAAATTTTGGTATTTTTTTGTTATTTGTATTGTTTAATTGGTAAATTTTATGTTTTAAATAGCCCACTTTGGTACAAGTGGCCAACATGTTAACCTTCCTCCTAACTATTCATTTAACCCTTCTAACCCTCCGTCTGACCCTCCTATCCCTCCTATAGTTCCACAAGATCCCCTAGGCAGTCAGGATGATATAGTTGCATAAATAGTAGAAAACAAAATTAAAATTGAGTAAATAATTAGGAGAATGGGGGACTTCACTTCTACTAACACCCACCACACCTATCTGACTAATACCCTAGAGTCGATATTAGGTCAAATTGACTCGATAACGAGTCAAATTGATATTATATAGGGATATGTGTAGGGCTTACTATGATGATAAATTATCAACACGTGAGGTGAAGAATAAATAAATATTAAAGGATAAAATTTGTGCCTTATTCATCGACCCAACCACCAATGTAAAATTTCCACTAACCGCTAAATTTTTCCCAATCCATCAATGCCAACACAATTTGATTAAAGCCAATTTATGGGACCTATGGTGGATGGTGTTTGAATATCCACCATGTAACAACCATGAGGCCCAATTATATTTTTTGAGGAAAATCTAATGTGAGTTTGTCTTCAATGAGATTTTAAACTATTTTGACTATGGTGAGTTTCAGGACCGATGGAAAGACTCTGCACATGATTGATCAAGTGCACGTTGTGCGTCTAATTGGCTTGCAAGAGAAGGTTGAGGATGTCACAAATTCTCCATTCCCTTTTTATAGGTCTACTTCGACTGAAATACCATTGCTGTTATCTTTAGCAAAAGAATTTTCCACCATTGACTTTAATAGTGCGAGCCATTATAATAATATAATTTAATTTATAAATTTCGTAATTATAAAAAATCAAGAGACACATATAAATACACAATTTGACCTACTATTGTTGCTTTGAATATTAGAGTTTCTTGTAAAGCCCATCTTTGACATCCATGACAACAAATAAAAGATCTAAAATCTATTGTCTTGTCTTGGATGAGCCCTCTTTCGGGTTATAATTTTTCATTTAAGAGTTATCAAACATTGCTTATCTTATGGAGAGGAAATCCATATATTTTTAACTAAAAGGCGATATGTAATCTATAAGGAATTGTATTAAGAAAGTTCAATGAAGATGACAATAAATATTTTTTATACTTTTTAGTTTGAAAGGTAATTTATGAGTATATGATATGAAAGTTATGTCCAATTTTTTTTTTGAATAAAGTGTTGGAAGAAGAAAGTGCAATGAAGATGATGATAATTAATTGTTACACTTTTTAGTTTGAGAAGTAATTGATTGGTATATGATATGAAAACTATGCTCAAAAATTTTTAGAAATGAGGTATCGAAAGCTAGGAAGGCTAAAAAAAGCACAATAAAAAATATATAAAAACAAATAATCGAATCAATACCAAATTCATAATAATTTTTATTCACGAGTCATTAAGTCTATATTCAAAGTTAAACCTAAGTCTTTTAAATCTGGTCTTGACCTGTAATAAAATGCACTTCATTTTAAATGTCAATGTTTGGGGTTACAACTCTTGGGTTAATACTGTGAAGACAGGTCAACAAGTGTAATAAAAAAAATCATAAATAAAAACCATACAATATATTCACAAACCTTTGTAGAAAATAGGGTAGAAATATTTAAAAAAATCATGTCCAAACTATTTACATATTTTTGTTGTTTCTGAGTAAAAAATTGATCTATTTAAATATAAAGTTGAAACATTGTATTACGCAGGTCTATTTTTATATTTATTGATTTTTTTACATAATGTAAACATATTATATATATTTATCATTAAATTTGTTATAAGATAACTTTTGTCTTATTCTAATAAATTTAATTAAATTTAATTGTCATTTTTATTAAAAAAAAATTAAAAATTAAAAATTAAAAATGTAAATTAAATAATTATTTTATTAAGTTTTATGTTATAATATTTCTTCATTTTAATTTAAATTATGAAAATAATTTTAACTTACACCAAACATTAAATTAAAATTAGATTATAAATACAATTTTAACTTACACCAAACATTACATTAGATTATAAATACAATTTTAACTTACACCAAACATTATAAATTAACATTCCATCTTTAATTCAGTCATTCCATTCTTTCTCTAATCTTTAGTTGTACGGCTGCTCCCGAGTCTCTGCTGTAATAGTTTACTTTTGGCTCCAAATATAGCGCACCAGATGTTCTTGTATCTTCTGCACAGAATTCAACGATGTTAATGGTTTTGTTAGGGGCGTTTTTGTCCAGTTTTGACCTGCATGACTTCTGAAAGTATCCAGGACTGCGTGTGGCTTCTCAATGTTTTGGAAGTTTATTGACCTGAGTATGGCTGCGTGAAAGTGAAAGAACGTCCCATACCTGCTTTGTGTGTGTATTATCTGTATTAGGCTGAGTATTATCTGACATTCGACGGCGTACCATCTGAATGAAGGCATTACACCTGCTAATCTCTGACTTCGTTGCTTACATTGAGACTTGTTTGCATGGGATTCTCGCTGCGTAGCATTAGATATATGCCAATTGGAGGGCATCTTTGGTAAATTAAAACGGTCTTTAGATGCGTGGATGGCACTCTTTTTGTTTATTGAAGCTTTTGCAAGGCATATAGATTTAAGGAGGGCATATGTTTTTATTTTAAAAACAAAAAATTCTACCCATCTTCTACGTGGTGCTATTGAAAAGTAAGCAAATTTCAAATTCATACCTTTTTTTTCATTTCGAGTAAAAGCATATCATTGGATAAGTTTTTTTAATTAAAAATGGAGAATATTCTAATAAAATTAATAGTTTTAATTCATTTTTTATTTTTATATTGGAACAATTTATATTATATTAATTTAAAAAAATGATTAATATAAACAGAGGATTGTAAAGTAAAGTCGGATACATCACGGTTTAAATTTTTTATCGAAGGAGCAAAATCGGTTTTGAATACAACTCAAAAATCAATTGGTCAAGGCACGGATCACAACATTATAAAAAGAACAACCAAAACAAAGATTAAGCACATGTTGCTACCTTAAGAGGTGGAGGCGGAGAATCATCCTTGGGAACTGTAATGTCCCCATTTTAAGCGGCTGGGCGTACTCAGTTCCAGCACTCTTACTATTTGTTGTAAGCTATTAGGACGCAACGGAGGGCAGTTTTGATGATTGGATTTGATGCTCCTTGTTGAGAGCTTTCTGGCAAGCTATCACTTGCACCATTCGGAGTCCGGTTGCAAGTATTTTTGAGGGCCTAAAGTGCTGCAAAAAGGGTAATTTTTAACCCAGCTAAAATACGTTGTCACTTTGAACACTTACTTTATAAGGGACTATTGCACATCTTTTATCCCACATTGCTCAAGTGAGTTGAGTTGCCTCTTGGAGCAAAGGATAAAGGGGAGTGCTTGTGGCTTCTTTGGGCATGTTGGATAAGAAGAATGAATTTTTGCACTTGCAGCTTATTTGGGCAATTGAGAACGTCCTTCTCCTTTGTAACACTCTAGACATCAATCCTTGGGGGTTGGTCTTTGGAGTTTGTGCTCTCAGCGATTGTAGCAGCAGCACCATTGTAGCAGCTGTGCCACTGTAGCAGCTATGCCACTGTAGCAGCCGTACCACTGTAGCAGTCATACCACTGTAGCAGCACATCACTGTAGCAAGAAGATTACTGTAGCATCTGTATACAGTTAGGTGAGTTTGTAGTTTTTTGTAGAGTCTGTAGTTTTGCCTGCATAGTCCATAGTTACCTACCTGCAGAGTCCATAGATATCTGCCTGAAAAGTCCATAGTTTTCTAAAGAGTCCGTAGTTTCGCCTGCAGAGTCCGTAGATGCTTGCCTATAGAGTCCGTAGTTTTCTGTAGAGTCCATAGTTTTGCTTGTGGAGTCCATAGTTTTGCCTGTAGAGTCTGTAGATACCTGCCTGCAGAGTCCGTAGTTTTTTGCAGAGTCCGTAGTTTTGCCTGTGGAGTCCATAGTTTTGCCTACAGAGTCCGTAGATACCTGCCTGCAGAGTCCATAGATACCTGCCTGCAGAGTCCATAGTTTTGCCTATGGATTCCATAGTTTCCTGCCTATAGAGTCCATAGATATCTGCCTGTAGAGTTCGTAGTTTTTTGTAGAGTCTGTAGTTTTGCCTGTGGAGTCCATAGTTTCCTTCCTGCATAGTCCGTACTATCTGCCTGCAGAGTCCATAGAAGCTTCTGTAGAGTCCGTAGATTTGGCTGCAAAGTCCGTAAAAGTGGCCTGCGGAGTTCGTGGATCTAGTATACGGAGTCTGTAGAAAACCCAGCTTGCAAAGTTCGTAGTTCCGTGGGTCGGAGAACAAATGAAGCACCTTCGGCACGTGCTGGGATATCCGCTTGAGATCATGCTCATACGATTCTAAGAGAGGATTTAGTGAGTCACCATGTGACTGGCATTGTATTCATCTACTCATTTTGCAATTAATACAAATATAGTGAATTGGCTAATTCAGCCGTGTGTATCTATGCTTGTAATTCTATATTTATGTTACATGTATTGGTCCTTGTAAAACAAAAAGAAATTCTAGCAAATCTATCAGATTCATAAAGAGTCCCTGTTGGGTTAAGTTTTGGGTGAAACTGGGGTGTCCATTACAGTGGTATCAGAGCCTGTTATTCCTGCCATCCTGTGAGGTTCATGCATCCCACACATCAGTACTTCTTGAGGAGAAATCGAGCAAACCCAGACTTACAAGTTTTTTCAAAAATTGAGGGTGAGCCCTTTGCAGCACCAGCCATGGGTGACCCAAATGGGGAGAGGGGAGAACCCAGCACCAGGATGATGCTCAATGATCTTGCCAGGGGGAAAAGGGAGCTACATACCACATTGCAGCAAATGGCTCTAGCAATTACACAACACCTGACTAGAGAAGATCAAGGCAACAATGCCAACCAGGGTAATAATGCTAACCAGGGAGGTGGACTAGGTAATGGAGGTAATAAAGATGCATCAATTAATAGGGGAGCCTAGACATACGCTCGAGTAGGTTCTTCTACAAGGCCACTCATGCCACAGTTCCCTTCGAGACAGAATGACCAGGATAATGTTGGTCCTACACAACAGGAGATACAGGACCAAATACTAGAGGATTGGAGAAATGCTAGTCCAGATTTTTAGGGTGAAATGTCCTTCAGGGAGTATATGGATGTTAGACTCAAGCACATGCCCATGAGAGGGAACAGGGAACAGAATTATGAGATGAGGAAAAAGTCAGGAAAGTTGTCCATCCCATACTATGATGGTACAGGGAAGACTTCAACGCGAACATGGGTCCAAAAATTAGACACTTATTTCCAACTTAATCCCATGCCTGAGGAGGACACAATTAAGTATGTTGCATTGCACTTGGATAGAAGTGCCCATGAGTGGTGGCACCACGGTATGGTCACTCTTGGCCATAACCAGGTAGATACTTATGCAGAGTTTACTGAGAGACTCACTGACAGGTTTGATACTAAGGACCCAAAATTACATTTCAAGGAGCTAGCTCAACTTAAACAGTGGGGTTCTATGGAGGCCTATATCACCGAGTTCCAAAAGTTGGCAGTATTGGTGACAAATATATCAGAAATAAGACTGGTTTTTCTTTTCATGGACGGGATTTTTGACCCCTTGTGAGGATGGGTAAAGGGACACAACCCCTCTTCACTACAAGAGGCCATTAAGAAAACAAGAAACCTAGCATCTTCTTCCTACAGGAGTAAACTCCACTCTAAGGACTCCCATTTTAGGAAGGATAAGGAAAGGAAGGCGTTTTAGAAGGACCCTCAGTGGCCCAAGGGGGAAACTAAAGGCTTGGACATCGAGACCCTCAACGAACTCAGGAAGAGAAAATTATGTTTTCATTGTAGGGAGCCATGGAGTCCTTCCCATGAATGTCCGCTTAAGGTAAAGGCTAAGCCCATGGAGTATTTCTCAGCAGATGAATCACCTTCTGAAGACAAGGGGCAACATTTAGATTCAGATTCTAATCAGGGTGATGGCGCTGCTGAGGAGAGTTTGGATGATGGAAAGTCTCTTGCTCGATTGACACACAATCAAAAGGCCATCACCTTTAAGGTAAGAGGGATGATTCAGGGGTAGTGCGTGGTTTCCTTGATCGACATAGGGGCAACACACAATTTCATCGATGCAAAGTTGGTGGCCAAGAGAGGTCTTTAGACTAAAGAGCATGCAGGGTTCAGAGTCATGGTGGCCAATGGCCACAAGTTATTATGCACTTGAAAGATTTTAAAATTTTGCATTAGATTGGGAGGAGATTATGAGTTGGAGGATGATTTCTATGTAGTTGACATGGGTGATTATGATGCCATCTTGGGAATGACATGGATGGCTTCTCTGGTAGAGTTCACCTTCAACTTGGCTAAGCTGGAGATGAGGTTTCAACATCAAGGCAGGAAGGTGGTGCTCTGAGGCTTACCTAATGGGGGGCTTAGGGTGGTATCCTTGAAAAGGATGGAATGGTTGTTCAGACATGATGATGTTGATTGGGCAGCTAAATGTTTGATCATGCCTACGCCTCCAGAGCAGCAGGTAAAGAGCTATCACCCATATGTACAGGAGATCATTTCTAGGCATGATAAGGTGTTTGGTAGCATTCCACATGGGGTTCCTCCTGAGAGGGGTGTAGAGCATGTTGTCGAGCTGGAGGAGGGGGCTAAACCAGTCATCATCACCCCTATCACCATCCTAAAAAGCACAAGGATGAAATAGAGAAGTCAATAAAGGAGCTATTGGATATGGGGCATATTAGGCCCAACAAAAGCCCCTTTGCTTCAACGGTTGTTTTGGTAAAGAAGAAGGATGGGACAATGCGTATGTGCATTGCATATAGAGCTCTCAATAAGAAGACAATTAAGAACAGGTACCCCATCCCCAGGATTGACGAGCTAATTGATGAGTTGCATGGAGCACGATATTTCTCTAAGAAAGACCTACATTCATGATACCATCAGATTAGGATGCGAGCGGAGGACATAGAAACAATTGCCTTTCAGTGTCACTACGGGCACTTTGAGTTTCTAGTTATGTTGTTTGGGCTAACCAATGCTCCAGCCACCTTCCAGAGTTTCATGAATAAGGTGTTTAGGGGGTAGCTTCAAAGATTTGTATTGATCTTCTTTAATGACATCCTAGTTTTTAGTAGGACGTGGGATGAGCACCTACAAAAATTGGAAGAGGTGCTGGTCATTTTGGAGGAGTCACTGTATGCCAAGGAATTAAAGTGTGAGTTTGGCATGACCAAGTTGCTCTACCTCAGCCATATTATCAGTGCTAAAGGAGTTCAGGTGGATCTAGAAAAGATCAAGGCAGTAGTTGATTGGCCCACTCCAACCAGCCTTACACAACTCAAAGGATTTTTTAGATTGTGTGGTTTTTATAGGATATTTGTGAAGGGCTTTTCACAGACTGCAGCACCATTAACAGACCTCACTAAGCAGGGTGCTTCCGTATGGATAGTGGTAGCGCAACAGTGTTTTGAACATTTCAAGGGGGTGATGTCTTCATGTCTGGTTCTAGCTCTACCCAACTTCACGAAGCCTTTTGAGCTTCATTGTGATGCATCAGGTGACGGGGTTGGAGCAGAATTGATGCAAGAGAAGCAACCCATTTATTTTGAGAGTAGGAAGCTCCGAGGGGTGGAGAGGAGCTATTCTATTTATGATCGGGAAATGTTAGCCATCATGCATGCCTTGGCCAAATTCTGATCCTACTTGGTTGGAGGAAAGTTTGTGATCAAGATAGATCACAATAGCATAAAGTATTTCATGGGTCAACGAGACTTGAATGACAAGTAGCAGAAGTGGGTCACTAAGTTGCAAGCCTATGACTTTGACATTGAGTTTGTCAAAGGAAAGAAGAATGTAGTAGCTGATGCCTTATCCAGAAGACCTCACATTTGTGCTCTTGCAAAGATTTTAGGAGACTGGTGGGCTAAGATTATAGCAAAATATGCTGGAGATACTTGGGCATCGGGACTGGTTTCAGGCACTATACAGGATGGTCACTATGAGGTGATAGATGGGTTGATCAGGTTTCAGCACAAAATTTATTTAATCCCATCATCACCCTTAAGAGAAACGATATTGAGGGTGTTCCATGATGCACCTACGTTTGGGCATTCGGGGGTCTTCAAGACCTATAGTCAAATTCGAGAGTGGTTCTCATGGAAAGGGCTCAAGGACGATGTCAGAGGCACATCAGGGAGTGTGCAGTTTGTCAACAAAATAAGGAAGAGCACACGTTTCCTGTTGGTTTACTATAGCCCTTACCCATTTCAGACCAGAAGTGGGAAAGCATTTCTATGGACTTCATCACCGACCTACCTTGAGTGCAGGGAAGAGATTGCATTTATGTGGTGGTGGACAGATTGATGAAGTTTGCTCACTTCTTTGCTATTCCCTCTACTTATACAACAGCTTAGGTGGCAGATGTGTTCTTCAGGGAGGTTTTTAGGCTGCATGGGTTACCGAGATTTATTGTCAGTGACAGGGATAACAAGTTCATGAGCACTTTTTGGCAAGAGTTGTTCAAGCTATGCGATACAGACCTTACACATAGTATGAGCTACCATTCTTAGGTTGATGGGCAGACAAAAATAGTAAATAAGTGGGTGGAGGGTTATTTATAGAACTATGTGACCACACAACAGAGAGCCTAGGTTAAATGGTTACACATGGGGGAGTATTATTACAATACCATGCATCACATGACCATCAGGTTGACTCCATTTATGGAATTGTACGGGTATGAAGCTCTTAGCTTCATGGATATGGCTTTTGGGGACAGCAGGGTGCCCAAAGCTAAAGACCTATTGAAGGATAGCCAAGATATCTTGAGAGCACTCAAAGAGAATATATGACAGGCCCAAAATCAACAGAAGTTGTACGCTAATCAGGATAGGGTAGAGTGCAGTTTCAAGGTAGGGGATATGGTGTATTTGAGGCTACAACCATATAGGTAGTTCTCGCTCAAGAAGAGTGGAGTAGAGAAGCTTAAGCCTAGATTTTATTTCCCCTACAGGGTGATTCGAAGAGTGGGTGAAGTCACCTATGAACTTGAGATTTTGGAGGGCAGTTGAGTGCACAATGTATTCCATGTGTCTAGATTTAAGAGGGCCATTGGTCAGGTTGTAGTGCCTACTATAGATACCCCCTTTAGATGAGGAAGGGAGACTCGTGTTAGAACCTGAGGCTATTATGGACACTAGAGAGAGGAAACTCAGAAACAGGATGGTGAAGGAGTATTTGATCAGATGGAAGGACCTACCGGAGGAGGACATTGCATGGGAAGGTGAGCAAGTTATTCAGTAGGCTAGGCTGAGATTGCTTGAGGACAAGCAAATTCAAGGGGGGCAGACTGTAATGTCCCCATTTTAAGTGGCTGGGCGTACTCAGTTCTAACACTCTTACTATTTGTTGTAAGCTATTAGGACGCAATGGAGGGAAGTTTTGATGATTGGATTTGATGCTCCTTGTTGAGAGCTTTTTGGCAAGCTATCACTCGCACCATTTGGAGTCCAGTTGCTAGTATTTTTGAGGGCTTAAAGTGTTGCAAAAAGGGTAACTTTTAACCTAGTTGAAATACATTGAGTGTCACTTTGAACACTTAATTTATGAGGGACTGTTGCACATCCTTTATCCCACATTGCTCAAGTGAGTTGAGTTGCCCCTTGGAGAAAAGGATAAAGGGGAGTGCTTGTGGCTTCTTTGGGCATGTTGGATAAGAAGAAAGAATTGTTGCACTTACAGCTTATTTGGGCAATTGAGAACATCCTTCTCCTTTGTAACACTCTAGACATCAATCCTTGGGGGTTGGTCTTTGGAGTTTGTGCTCTTAGCCACTGTAGTAGCCACACCACTATAGCAGTCGTGCCATTGTAGCAGCTATGCCACTGTAGCAGCTGTACCACTGTAGTAGCACATCACTATAGCAGGAAGATTATTGTAGCATCTATATACAACTAGGTGAGTCCGTAGTTTTTTGTAGAGTCTGTAGTTTTGCCTGTAGAGTTCGTAGTTACCTGCATACAGATTCTAGAGATATCTACCTTTAGAGTCCATAGTTTTTTGTAGAGTCTGTAGTTTCCCCTGTAGAGTCCGTAGATGCTTGCCTGTAGAGTTCATAGTTTTGCCTGTGGAGTTTGTAGTTTCACCTATAGAGTCTGTAGATACCTACCTAAAGAGTCCATAGTTTTTTGCAGAGTCCATAGTTTTGCCTGTGGAGTCCGTAGTTTCCTGCCTGCAGAGTCCGTAGTTTTCTGTAGAGTTTGTAGTTTTGCCTGTGGAATCTGTAGTTTCTTGCCTACAAAGTCCATAGATATTTTCCTATAGAGTTCGTAGATTTCTACAGAGTCTATAGATTTGGCTGCAGAGTTCATAGATTTGGCTGCAGAGTCTGTAGAAGTGGCCTACGAAATTCGTGGATCTAGTATGCGGAGTCCATAGAAGACCCAGCCTACAGAGTTTGTAGTTCCATGGGTTGGAGAGCAAATGAAGCACCTTCAGCACGTGCTGGGATATTCACTTGAGATCATGTTCATACAATTCTAAGAGAGGATTTAGTGAGTCACCATGTGACTAGCATTGTACTCATCTACTCATTTTGCAATTAATACAAATATAGTGAATTGGCTAATTCAGCCATGTGTATCTATGCTTACAATTATATATTTATGTTGCATGCATTGGTCCTTGTAAAACAAAAATAAATTCAAACACATCTACCAGAGTCATAAAGAGTACCTACTGGGTAAAGTTTTGGGTGCAACCAAGGTGCCCATAACAAGAAGCACCATCCAAGTAGACAGCTCTGCATTAGTTATCTCTAGAGCAGTCCAACCCTCAAAGGGGTCATCATGAAAAGTGATAGGCCACCCACCAGTTGGTTGGGAAGTAGCAGAAGAGAGTTGAGAAGGACCAACATTAGATTTGCCATGAGAACTCTAGCCTGCCTCTAGAGGAGGGCGAGGAGACCAGTGATTCTTGCCTCTAAATCGACTTCTACTTCAACACCTTTTAAGAGGAGGAGGTGGCAGACCACAGGGTGAGACATCAGGTGGCATCCAATTCATGGTGCAAGGGGCACTTGCTCAGTAGTAAAGGATCTCATGTATGTGGTAGAGATCTAGAGCCATATTTTTCACTTGAGCTTGAATCAATATAGAGGTTGAAGAAATAACAACCACCTTTTCGTTAATGGAAAAAAAACTTCATAGTACTCACGATTAAAGATAGCATTATTTATGGCTTTTCATAACTGAAAGAGAATAATTGCACAAAAGAAATGCCAAATCAAGGCAATAAAGGCTAACCAATTAGAATATTCCCCAAAGAGCACCTGTCGCCAATAGAAAGGCTCATGGTGGTAAGGCTGAAAAAGTGAATGAATCTATTGCTAGGCAGATTGAGCTTTCAGACAAAACCTAAACAAATGTTTAAATGACTCAGGACACTTGCAAGCTAGACATAAGCACTAGGGAATGTGAAGGTGGAGCAATTTCTCACTGAGGGTAAGTCCTTAGTATATCAAACACCATAAAAAATGATCCAGTTTGGGCTGCAGGCTACAAGTCATTGTAGCTACACATTGAAGGGATCAAGATCAAGAGAGATAGAGACCCATTGAAATTAATTGAGTGTGGCCTCTTCTGACTGCTTTCTTGATCCGAGCAACATGTTTTTCATAGTGGCAGACGAAGGAAGGGGTGCACAGAACTACCTCATTCCACCACTCAGTCTAGCTGGCGGCATAAGGGAACCACAATGCAAGGTTCTAGATTTTCACAATGAATTAGATCATATCAGCATGACTCAACATATAAATAGTAAAAATGAATTGATTACATGGCACATTATACTGTCCAAAAGTCCATTTCACTTAAAAAATAGGGGAATGGTCTGACAAAATAATATTAGAGTGGACATTGATAGGGTGGCCATCAATCCTAGAAAAGGAGAAAATATTTTTCTCTATCAGCATAAAGTGATTGAGTTGTTTGAGCATGTGGTGATCCCCAAATCAGTAATTGAACCACATAAACCAAGATGTGGGCGTAAATGTCCATTACTTGAGGAAAGGGTTGGCTAGGCCCCATTTATTTTTGAAATAATACCAAACCTATTCTCACCAATGTACCATCAGATGGGGAGGGTCCAAACCTTATCTTGGGGATGTTCAATCACGTTGAAGTCTTTACATCCCATTCATGTGGCAACAAGAAACTATTATGCCCTTAACCATTGGTGTGTCTAGGGATATGTGTGGCTGAATTGTGGCTTACATATCTCTTTTATATACTTGTTATATTTCTTTATGTTCTTAGATAGGTCGACCTATGGAATAACCTTGGCTAAGTAGACTATATATAGGTAGTGGTTAGTATTTATTCATTATGTTAAGTATTTTGCTATTAGTGCATTATTGTGGAGGTTTCCCCCTCAAAGTGGCTTTGGTATATTATCTAGTATTCTGCTCTGTTATCAATTATTATTGTATGATCTCTCATATTTACTTATTAAAATCATTCTATTTGAACATCTAAGTAATTTCATTACAAGTGGTATCAGATCTTCGATTTGGGCAAGTTTCTTGTGGCATTTTTTTTGAATCTGACGAGGTGTGGCTTCTGGGAGTGGCGAGAGTGAAAAAAATATAACTTGTAATCTATGAAGAATTAATTTTTTTTGTCAGCGTAGTATTTCTCGAAATACTTTTTTGAAAACAAATATTAAAAAGAAGTCTAGAAAAAAAAATTCCCTTTGCACAATTGCAATCATTGGATTCATCTTAATGAGATGATTGTAATGGTATATTCTATTGGTACACTTTTTTGGTGCCAAAATTTTTAATCTGGTGCATAAAGGCAGTCATTGGATTCGTCTTGGCAAGGTGATCAAAATGGTACCATCTCTTGGTACACTTTTTTCAAGGTAAAAACCCTCCTAGGGTTTGTATATGGAAGGGCCTTGTATCAGGGAATAAAAGGGGGCAAAAAACTCCTAAGACTCCTTCTGTTGATGACATAGAATATGAAACTTCACATCTAGTAATTTCTCAGCTTCAAGCGGACATAAAGAACTTGGTGAGGCATGATGACTTTATTGCAGTCCAAGCTGATGTTTTAGGGATGCATAGAGAGATTGATGGGGTTCACAATGAATTACATCATATCACTATGCAATTGGCTACCCTTACATCTCAGTTTTAGCCTAATAACCCTCCACTTTAGCATTCAAATCCTCCTCTTAACACCAAAAACTCCCATATTGGTATGAAACTGATGTTTCCAAAAGTGGACATGCATAAATTTGATGGTAAGGATCCTCTCACTTAGATTACCCAAATTGAGAATTTATTTGAGCTGCATCAAACCCCTAGTTCTTAAAAGGTGATAGTGGCATCTTTGTATCTAAAACCTAATCAATTCATTTGGTGTCACTGGTTATGTGCTCAAAAGAAAAATAATGGTACTCTTGTTACATGGTCTATTTTCACTAAGGATTTGTTGGATCATTATCAAAATAATGTCTCTGAAAACTATCTCAACTAATTAGCCAAACTGTGGCAATCAGGAATTGTGAAGGATTATATTCATCAGTTTCAAAATTTCTCTTTACGAGTGGAAGATATCATTGAGGAAAATTCGACTAATCTATTTTTGGGTAGCCTCAAAGATAGCATACAATTTGAGGTTTGAATGTTTAACCCAACATCTATATTAGAAGCTATCCCTACGGCATGTATGGTAGAAGAAAAATAGATGGTCAAAAAGAAAACTTTCACTATTGATCATGATCGCACCTTTCCAACACCATCATTTCAATAGCCTACCAAATTAACACAATGTCAAATTGAGGAGAAATGAGCCAAAGGGTTGTGTTATGGTTGCAACATCAAATGGAGTAAAGACCATCATTGTGCTGAAAAGAAGTTGTTTTACATTGAAGGTGCCAATGACGATGAAGATGATAAAGAAGTACATGGTGAGGATGCAGAAGGTCCTGTGGAGGAATTTGAAGACTCTTAACCTACTATTTCTTATCATGTCCTTTCAGGTATCAATACTTCCCAAACTCTTAAGGTGATGGGTTTCCTTAAGAAATAAAGGTCACTATCTTGATTGATTCTGGGAACACACACAACTTCTCAACAGTAAGTTGTCTGCTTGTTTGAACTATTTCATTTATCCAGCTCCATAATTTTAGGTTTTGATTGCAGATGGTGGTACTGTCAACTATCAGGAATATGTCATACTAATAAGCTAGCCATGGGAGACTACTTGTTGGATTTTCCTATGTTTGATATTCCCATGGGTAGAGCTGATATTATTTTGGAAGTACAGTGGCTCACCACTTTGGGCACTATTGAGATGAATTTCCAAGAATTATTCATGCATTTTAATTCTAAAAAAAAAGATATTTGGGCTAAGGGGATTAAGGGCTAAATCTCCACAACTTGTTAGCTCCTATCAAATGACAAAGATTCTCTGTAAGGGTGCTGAAAGATTTGTAGCTTGCTTATTTTCCATGTAAGTACATCTAACTCAATTATCTCCACCTCTTGATCTGCAACAAGTGATTGATGCCCATTCTATTGTTTCTAGTGACATGCCAAAAGGACTTCCACCTAGCGGCACACATGATCATGCTATCAAACTTATTCTTGGTACTACACCACCCAACATCAAGACATACAAGTATCCATATGCCCAAAAAGTTAAATTTTTAGATGGTAAAGGATATGTTGGATGTAAGAATCATTCACCATAGCCAAAGAGAATATTCTTCACCAGTTGTCATGATGAGAAAGAAAGTTGACACCTAGAAGATGTGCCTTGACTATAGAGAACTCAACAAGTACACTATCAAAGATAAGTTTCTTATTCATATCATTGATGATTTTCTAGATGAATTGAATGGTGCTTTTTATTTTAATAAGTTAGATCTATGTTCGAGGTATCATCAAATACAAATCCATGATGAAGACATACCCAAAATAACTTTTAGGACTCATGAGGGCCATTATGATTTTTTGGTTATGCCTTTTGGTCTAAAAAATGCACCATCTACTTTTCAGAGTTTGATAAATACTATTTTTAGGCCATTTTTGAGGAAATTTATTTTGGTATTCTTTGATGATATCCTCATTTACAGTAAAAATTGGGAAGACCATTTTTAACATGTGAAACAGGGACTCTCCATTTTGGAACAACATCAATTGTATGCCAAACCTTCCAAATGTACTTTTGGGGCTGTGAGGTTGAATATTTGGGTCATTTGGTTTCTTATGAAGGAATGAAAAATCTAAGCAATGATGGACTAGCCAATTCCTAAGACACTCAAGCAACTATGGGGATTTTTGGGGCTAACTGGTTACTATCATAGGTTTGTCAAAAATAATGGTAGTATTGCAGCCCCACTCACTTTTTTTTGGAAGAAAGACTCCTTTCAGTGGACTGATGCAGCTACACAGGCATTTGAACAATTGAAATTGGCTATGTGCACTATTCAAGTATTGGCAACTCTTGATTTTTCTAAGACTTTTATGGTTGAATGTGATGCATCTAGGTATGGTATGAGTGTTGTACTCATGCAAGAAGGTAGACCACTTGCATTTGAAATTCATCAACTAAGGGTAAAAATCAACACAAGCCCATTTATTAGAAGGAAATGATGGTCATTTTTCATGCATTCAAACAATGGATACCTTATTTGATGGGTCATCACTTTCAAGTAAAGACTAATCATGATAGTCTCAAATATTGTTTGGAACAATGGTTGTCATTTGAAGAACAATAGAAATGGGTAACTAAGATGCTAGGCTATGATTTTGAAATAGTCTACAAAAAAGGCAAGGATAATGTGGTGGCAAATTCACTATCCAAAAAAGATGAATCAGTTGAGGCATTGCTATGTGCCATAACCATTTTTTAGGCAGATTGGCTAGATGAAGCATGATCAAAATGGGAATGTGATAGTGCTACCCATGATTTGATTCAAAATATTCAATAAGGTTTAGGCAGATTTGAAAAATTCACATGGAAGGGTAATGCATTATGGTATAAAGATAGATTGTATCTATGTAAGAATTCTCTTCTTAAACAAAAAATCTTTCAGGAACTTCATGCAATTCCAATTAGGGGTCATTCAAGATTTTTGAAAATCTATCATAGAATCAAGCAAGATTTTTTTGGGAAGGACTCAAGGGGGATGTCAAGAAATATGTGGCTGAATGTATGATCTTTCAACAAAACAAAGGTGAAACCATCAAAACCGCATGTCTTTTATAGCCTTTATCCATCCCTAGCCAATGTTGGGAAGAGGTATCTTTGGATTTCATTACAAGGTTACCAAGATCTGATGGTCAAAATGTTATCATGGTTGTTGTGGATTGTCTCAATAAGCATGCTCATTTTTATTCTTTATCAAAACTATTTGTTGCTAGTACAGTAACTACTTCTTTTCTCAATACAGTTCAAAAATTGCATGGGACCCCTAAGATCATTGTCAGTGATAGAGATCCCATTTTCACTATTAATTTTTGAATTGAGTTATTTAGATGTTTGGGCACCTAGTTGGCTCATAGTTCATCCTATCATCCTCAATTTCATGGAAAATTTGAGGTATTCAACAAATGTCTAGAAGGATATCTCTATTGTTTTATTTTTGATAAACATGATGAATGGGTTCATTGGTTGCCACTTGTCGAATGGTGGTATAATACTTGTATTCATAGTTCTTCCAAAATGTCTCCCTTTATGGCGCTATATGGATACCACCCTCCATCCATCACTTTAACCTTGAAGTTCCATCCTAAGGTTTGTGCAGTTGAAGAACATATTCACCATCAATAGGAGGTCCCTACAAGTTTGCGTGAAAATTTAGCTATGGCCTAGAATCACATGAAGCAACAGGCAAATCAACATAGAAGTGAGAGGCATTTTGACATTAGTGATTGGGTCTTTATTCAATTGTAGCCATATAAACAGATGTCATTGAAGCAACAAAGAAAGAATAACAAGTTATCCCCTAAGTATTATGGGCCTTATCATATATTAAAAAGAATTGGTAGTGTGGCCTACAAGTTGGAGTTTTCTTCATCCACTCATGCACATCCAATATTTCATGTATCATGCTTGAAGAAAGTCATTGGACATAGAGTTTCCATTCAAACAGAATTACTAGAATTAGATGATGAAGGCAAAGTTGTTCTTGATCTTGAGGAGATCCTTCACATGAACACTAAGAAGCTACGTTCTAGAGCAATTAAAAAGTTCCTAATCAATTGGAAGAATCTGCAATGTGAATATGCCACTTGGGAGGATGAAGCATTTACGTAACAACATATATAATTGCCACAATGTTGAGGACAATGTTGTTTTGAAGGGGAGGGGCTTGCTACACCCTTACCATTGGTGTATCGAGGGATATGTGGTTGACTTATGGCTTACATACCTCTTTTATATACTTATTACATTTCTCTATGTTCTTAGATAGGTCAGCCTATGGAATAACCTTGGCTAAGTAGACTATATATATGAGGTAGTGGTTACTTTTTATTCATTATTTTAAGTATTTTTTTATTAGTGCATTGTTATGGAGGTTTCCCCCTCGAAGTGGATTTAGTATATTATCTAGTATTCTACTATGCTATCAATTATTATTGTGTGATCTCTCATATTTGCTTATTCTATGTGATTTAAAATTATTGTATGTGAACATATAAGTAATTTCATTATAGAAATGCATCGGCTAAGGATATCCAAAGCAAGGAAAGGTTATGACCATCACTAGGCACATAAATGTTAAGAATGCTAAAAGAATGGTGATTAATGTCAAGAATAATCCAAACTATCTAATGTGACGAGTCCTCCCCCATGGAAATAATGTTTGGGGAAACTTAGGGTAACTAAAATACAAGCACCGCCATGTCCCTCCTCATGCAAGGTGGTGATCTGGGTGGCATCAAGCCAAATACTTCATAAGGACATCTAAAGAAGAAACCCAGACACTTTAACCCCCTGTACATAGAAAATCTAGGAGACTAATCTGTTGACACACAACATGCATAAAGTATCTATAGGTAGATTTTGTGATATAACTAACATTCCATGATAAAACATTCATGAGGAAAGGCCATCCATTTGAAGCTCTCCCCATCCATGCTCAAAATCCACCAATGCTACAAAGCTATTGTGTTGGTGAGGACGTGGATTCCCACCTACCATAATGAAGTGACATTTATCTTTGTGTCCCTTTCAAGGAGAGTTTGCACCCTTATGAGGTGGTCTACGAGACCACCAAGAGAAGGATCTACTAGATAAGAGAACCTCAACCATGGGCATCATAATATTTTGGGAAACTAGAGAAATACTCAATGGGTTAGAGTAAACTGGGAAACAAGGGAGAGTGAAGGAGTCCCCTGAGAGGGTTTGATAGATGGGGTAGTAACATCTTGAGGAGGTATCTAGGGTGGGAATTTTGGCTTAAGGCTTGACCTTTTAGGGAGAAATTTAGACTGGCCATCACCTTGGTCTGTCAGTTTGGGATTCTCGATCAAAGGAGGTGGTTGAGGGGGCTTATGACGACCCATGCAAGGACAATCTTTGATGCAGTGGTTCAAAGCTTGATAGCAAAAGTAGGTGTTTATCAAGTTGAAATAAATAACCTTTTATGGCCATTGGGTATCACTGACATGGATTTAAATGAATTCCTTAAATTCTTTGGAAAGGTCGACCTCCACAAAAACCCTCTTATTAGGGTGAGGGGAGAACCACCTATTTGGGTTGACGATCACAACATGACTTATATGAGTGATGATTTGGGTTATAAAGGACCATAGGTAAATTGGTAGACCAAAAATCTTAACCTTGATAGGGACATGAAGGGAGGCATTATCAAAAACTTTAAAGTCTCAAGACCAGGTAGACAAAATCATAAGCTAGTTGTGAAGGAACCAGACATTGGACTTCGCAAGGATAAGTTGTGGCTTAGATGGTTCCTTGAATGTAAACAAAAAACATTTGGTAAGGTTTTATATTTTTGAAACATGGATGCCCAAAGGCTCCTAATGGTTGTGGAGCTAGTTATGGAGGTAGTCCTCCGAGGGGATATGACTAACAAAAAAGGTAATAATAGAACAATTTTCATACCATTTAAAACATTAAACAACAACTACAATAGGAATGCTTACCTCTAAAGTGGAGGAAGGGGATGATGAATTACCTTGTCTTATACCTTCAAGACAAAATTTTGAGCTTTCTTGGGTGCCATTAGCTTGGACTCCTACATCAACAGATGTAGTAGAGCATAAAAAGCCATAAATAAAGGGATCATCCACCTTAAGGGTGGTACACCAAGTGTAATTAATGTGTTATAGCCTTAAAAAGTCCTATTGGACAAGCGATATGGACATGGTAACTCAAATAAATCAAGCAATAAAACTATGTAGACCATAGGAAACCCTAGTAGAGTGCTCTTTCTGACATACCTTTCCCATTTTTGATTTTTCATAGCATATTAAGTCAAAAATTGAAAATCAAGTATTTTAATTTTCTTAAAACAATCTAATCTATACAAATTTGACAAAAACAATAAAATTGTACAAAACATGGAGAAATAATAAGAGCTACTGTTTACCTATTTATTATCTATTGAAAGGCATAAATATAGAAAATAAGAAAAACTGAGTATATAGTCTAGTATAATGTTTTCTTGTTAAACTGATGCTAATGATTGAACAAGTCCTTTACATGTACTACCTAGGTACTGCATATCATTAGATCCTCTCATGTGCCTTAACACCTCTTTCACATACTATCGAGTGCATATAAAGAGTGATCTTCTTCCACATGTTGACATGTATATATGAATAATTGGTATATAGAGAGGTGTAGTATATTGGTCTGCTGGTATATAGAAAAGGGGACATTTTGGAGTGTGTTTAATTAATTTTATAAATATGGCATTAATGGTTAAAGGGATAAAATATCCTATATACAAGGACGAATAAAACTATTCTGCATTAGGCTAATTAATTACAAACTCAGATAAATGAATATTTTGAATTAAAATATTGATTTGTGCTAAATATAAAAAGTATCAAATTTGAAAGATATTTTATTGATTACAATGCCAAGGAAAAATAATTATTATCTAGATTTATAATGTATAGGAGGATTTGATTTATATATATTTGTATCTGAGAAAGTCATTAGATTCTAGAAATGATGCTTCTAGAGCTATGGACACTACCATTGAACATAAGACACTACCATCGATGTTACTATCTATTCTACAATGTATGTGCTAGATTAAGATGAGACTAACTTCATTATTATGGGTTTTTTTATCACCTTTCATTTTTTGTATTTAGATTTGAAACACATGTTCTATATATTTATTTATAGATCAAACCTTAGCTCTTCACCCTTCTTCATCCTTAAAATATGTTTGATAAAAATAGGTTAGTAGGCTCATAGTGTCTATTTGACCTTAAAGACCCATTTATCAATGAGTGGTGTTTATATAGATAATACTCCAATTTTACTCTTAGATTTATGTTGTTCTCCCCTATGTGTGGGAGTGTGTGCAAACAATGGTGTAATATGTTATACATAGATGCATGCAATGATCTATCTAATAACTTGAAAAATACTACTCATGGGCTATTATTTAGATGCTTAAAACCTTTTGTATGAGTGTTCATATGAATAATAAAAAATATGGATGAATATGGAAGAATAAATTTGTTGTGCAATTGATTGAATGAGCCTTAGTATATTCTTGCTTATTATTTGCTAGATGAATAGTGAATAGGCTTAGACTTGTATTTATACAATAGTTTTTGAAAATATCTCATGGTGGGGTTCAATAAGACAAATAGGATGACCCATAGGTTTCAAATAATTTGTAATTTGGATGACTTTAGGTTATTGGATGCTAGATAAGGATTTGGACACTAACGTCGATACTAGTGTCCCTATGTGTCTGGTAGAGTCTAGAAAGCTACACATCTATAACTGATAGTGAAGGATATATATCAAATTTTAATTTTTTTTAATTTAAAAATGGTTTGGGTTATCATAATGATAAATTTTAGACTATAATATAATCATTTAGGCACAATGAGATGATGAATAGGAGCCTTTCAGGAGCAGGAAGGTCTAGAACTGACAGGTAGAGCCCCAATTGGTATTTATCAAATGTACAAGAGTGAGATGCTATAAATATTTAATTTTAGCATCTAAATTTTCATCACATTTAATTTATTAATGCATAAAGATGAAATTACTAGGTTGAAGGAAAGATATGCACACCTAGGTGTGTATAACACACATTGCCTTTGTTTGAGTCTATTTTAAGTGTTTTGCTAGTATATGACCTGTAACCAAGAGCATGTAATAGTATAAATTGATGAATTTAATGTAAAATTTTAAATAATTAAAATTATTGAAAGAAAAGAGAGAAAGGAAGGAGTACACCTATGTGTCGATGCAACCATGTTGTCTCTTTATATTTTTCTTGGTAAAGATGTTTCCTTATGAAGCATTAGAGCTGAGAAAGGTTTAGACCTAAACCTTGAAGATTTGAAGAGATGTATTGGAAGGTATTATGCCCCCAATTTGGTATAAGGATTATTTGTGACATGACCATTGAGATCATTAAATCTTAATTGCATAGCTCAAGTGTGAATACATAATTTGATGAGGGTAAGTGATTTAATTAACTCATCTTATAAATCTACTAAGTTTGGATTATTTAATTAATCCAACCTATAAATTTGGTGAGGTTGAATTATTTAATCAATTTAACCTATAAAGAGAACCAACTATTCCAGATAGAAACTGTTCGATAATAGTACTTCTTGGTTTACAATGGTGTTTTTTGGTGATAATAATCTAGAGATATAATTCATAAATTTTCTAGTTTTTTGTACTCCAACATAACATATGCACATCTAATATGTCGCAAACTAGAGTATATGTTTCACAAAGTTGAAAATGTTTCAAATATTATGAAAAATCAACGCAATGTATAGGATTCTGACCCAAGTGTATATCTAAATCATTAAACTATACTAAAAGTGTCTTTGTGACATGTCCTCACTAAAATATGATGATACTAATAACTGAATAAGTGTGTACTTCATGTATTTATAACATGCCCTCACTAAAATCTTGAAAATTTGTAAATGTGAAGGTCATGCCTTTATGATATGCTCCCACTGATATTATCCCCTTTTGAAGTGAAGGAAATAGAATATGGAGTTATCTTAACTAGAAATGGATAGTATAATCATATCATCTATGCATGAATCATGTAACATATAGGAGTAACATGTCTATGTAGATATATCAATAAAGCATGTAATTTGTGATCACATCAAGCCCTAAGATGCATACTATGGAACATGTCAACATCTAGATAGTATTAGTACAAGCTCAACAAAAAATCAATCACAAACATAAAATCACTCAATGTAATGATAAATAATGGTTTAAAGAGACTTCATACAATGGGCATGTTCAAATACCATGCAATCAAAAGGAAATGGCATATTCAAATGTCCAAAAAACATATAATGGCACAGGGGCCAACAAGCAAAGAATATATTCAAATGTTTCACAAACAAGATACTAACAAAAAATGACATAGACTCAAGGAAGTGACAATGTGAATAAATGAAGTAGAAGTGACCAACATAAGCATATCTTACTAGTCCCTACATATATATGTTAGCAAAAAATGTTATGTGACATAGCATATCAAGTATATTGTGAAAGATATGAGCATGGATAAAAACATGTGTAAGCATTATTATATAAGATCAAATATGATATAAATGTTATAAAAATAGAGTCGATAATAGGATAAAAGAAGACACACAAATGCTAGGGAAAAATCCAACATGATAGGAAAAAAATTAGAGCTAAATAATTACTACATTTTGAAACCCTAAAACGCTGAAAAACCCGAGGGTAAGCTAGGATTGCATAAAGAAAAATAGAGGTCAAGTTTTCCAAATGTTTAATCCTTTTTGGGAATATAGCGTTAAGGGTTAAAGAGATATAATAATCTATACACAAGGATGAATAAAACTATTTTATAACAAGCCAATTAATTTCAAACTTAGATAAATGAATATTCTAAATTAAAATACTGAGATGTGCTAAATACAAAAAGTAATAAATATGAAAGATGTTCTATTGATTGTAATGTCAGGGAGAAATGATACTTAGCTAGATTTATAATATGCAAGAGGATCTAAGTTTTATACATGAAGAAGTGTGTAGGATCAATATTCTAAGATTGTCATTAGATTTTAGAAATAATGTTTCTATAGCTACAGACACTACCATCAACCTTATGACACTAATATCAATGCTATTGTCCATTCTGTGATGCTACTATCCAATACAAAATATGTATTGGATTGCGATGAGGCTAACTTTATTGTTCTGGGTTTTCTATCACCTTTATATTGTTGTATTTATCCCTAGAACATAGGCTATATTTATTTGTTTATGAATCAAACCCTAGATCTTCACTCTTCTTCACCCTTGGGATGCATTTGCTAAAAATGGATTAGTGTGCTCATGATGTCGAGCTAACCTCAAAGACCCATTTGTCAATGATTCCTACCTACATAGCCAATACTCTAAGGAGGTCCTTAGACTTATGCATTTCTACCCCATATGTGGGAGTATGCATGAACAATGGTATAATATACTATATATATGCATGCAATGATCTATATTTTAACTTGAAAAATACCACTCATGGGATTCTCTTTAGATGATTTAGACCTTTTGTATGACTATTCCTGTGACTGATAAATAAATATAGACAAATAGGGTAAAATAAATCAATTGTGTGATTGATTGAAAAATTCTTAGTAGGTGCTTATTTTCTACATGTTAGATTAATAATGAGTAAATAGGTTTCAATTAATTTTCAATTTGGATGATTTTAGGTGACTAGACACTAGATAAGGATTTGGACACCAACATCAATGATAGTTTCCTTTTATGGATGGTAGTGTCCATAAGTTTAAAAAATAGGTACAGATCTATAATTGATAGTGAAGGATATATATCAAGTTTTAATTTTTTTTGTAGTGTAAATGTGGTCTAGGTCATCCAAATAACAAGGGTCAAAGTATAAGATAATCATTTAGGCATAGTAAGATGGTGAATGTGAGCCTTTCAATAGAAGGAAGGTCCAAAACTAAAGGATAGAGCCATGATTGGTATTTTTTAAATGTACAAGACTTAGATGATACAAATATTTAGTTTTACTATCTATAAAGTGATAAATAACCAATATTTTTGAGTTTCAAAAACAAAAACACAAAACAAAAATAATACATTACATTAAATCAATTATTGTTAAAACATTGACTAGTAAAGACAACTAGATAGAATGGTCTTGACAAGTGAAGAACACAAATATTAAATGATCTATGGTCCAATATTTATGATGGGGATACAAAACTAGTTGAACCAATAATGAATGTAAAAGATATTCAGACATGAAAGCGAAAAAACTAGAAAGCATTGGTCATGATGAGGGCTTCAATTGATGGAGATGTGTTTCATCATATTTAGGGGTGTAGTACTTCATTTGAAGCACTTAATAAATTATCCAAACCATAATTAGAATTCATTCAGTTTCATTTAAAGTTTTTCAACCTTGATTTGAAAGATAGTGATGTGATGAGATATGATTCATATATTTGTGTGATCAAGCATGATGTGGATGCCACAGGTGTAAAAATCAACATCTATATGATTGCATTCATAAAATACCTTCTTATAAACTATTAAATCTACTTGGAGTCTCTACAATCAAATAATAAATTGAAGACACATTTGATTAATTATTTGAAAAGATGGTAGAAAGAAAAAAAGGCCTTTGGAAGAAAAACTAAGTCCACAAATGAAAGTGTATGCTTTGTAAAGAAAAATTATTCCAAAACATCCAATATGGCCACATATTTCAAAAGTGAATGGAATAATAAGTACATGAATAAAATTAAGGAAAAAGGTGACAAAAAGGACAATCAAGGTGGTTAAAATCAAAAGCAGAATGATGGATCACATTTTTATGCACCAGGTGTAATAGAAAAGGGATCCATAAGCCTCGTGAATGCAATAATCCATGGGAGAAAATATAATCCTATCACAATAAGAAAAATAAAAACAAAAAAATTAATCCATCCAAGGAGCCAAACTCTATTCAATTCACCAGTGAATGTGCACTTTCCATTTAATATAATGAAGCAAATAATGTATTAGTTAGTTCATCATGGTTTGATGTTTGGGTTATTTCTACTGGTGCCACCCTATATATGACTTTACAAAAGGAATTATTTGAGGATTTTAATGAATAAAGTTGTGGTCTAGCATTCCTTGCACAAATAAAATAAAATAAAATTATTAGAATAAATATCTTTAAATTTCTTTGAAACTCATTGGATGGATGTAAAAATATATGTATTATATACAAAAAAAATATCAGATTCTTATATTAGTCTCTATAAAATTATTTGATAGTAAAAAATTTGATTTTAATTATTGGTTCCAAGATGTAGATGAAAATAGGGTTATCATTATACATATATCTATGATACATTATTAAATTTTATATATCCTTAAACATAACTAGTAATTGGTGAAATCTAGGTTTTAATCTAATATTTATGTATCTCAATATAAAAGTGACTTAGGTACATTTTAGGATAATGTATACACCCTAATTTGGTCAAGCAACCACAAATACTATGTCTTTTATTGCTCTTGCATAGGAAGGTCTTAGTGATGGATGTAACTCTTGTACACATGGTCATGTTGGATATTTTAGTCTTTCTTATGTCTTATTTTTCTTTTTTTTTGCTCCCCCACTGGTCCTATGTCACTCCCTTCTAATCACAACCCCCCCCCCAACTTTTTCTACCCATTCTATACTTAATTTTGTGACTTTAGGACATTAACACCATAAGTGGACACTAGCACCATAATACTAGTGTCCAACTTTGGTGCTAGTGTCCAATGGTCCTTTTATTGTCATGTTTTGTGTCCTAACCCTTACTTTAGTCTTCTCTTATGATTTTATCTTTCTTTTACATCTTGTTAGCCAATGAATAAGGGTATTACATTAAAATCAAAGTTCCTTCTATATAAAGAGCCTCACAAGGCATTTTAATTCTAGCACTTATTATTTTGGCACATAATTACATAAAATTAATCAATCTTATACCTTAGCATATTGCATACTACTCAACTATCACACCTAGATTTTCATGCTTGATCAAAGAAGGGCTTAAGCAAAAGTCACTATAGCATACCATGTACATTGATTATGCACATTACCTAAGGGATAACTAGATGCAATCTGAAACCTTTATCATTTGGGTTAATGTAAGAAACAACTAAGATAATAGGGGTTCTATTCTACGTGATCGTAATATCCCACAACCTAATTTTTCCTTCTTTTTGTATTTGATCTTGTTTTTATTTCATATGTGTAGGTGTTCATTAGGTTTTGGAGAAGAATAAACCTAAATGGATAAAAAACAATGAATAAGGGTTTGCCCGCAAAGGAATAGGCTTGGTAGACTTAGACACATGGTTCTTAGAAGCTCAAAATATTTATTGCATAAAGGACAATAACATCATAAGTGGATACTAGTGCCATAATGTTACTATCCAAGGTAAGGCACTATTGTCCAAGAGTATTTTTAACACCTAAACCCAATTCATGACACTCAGATATGTCCCTGTACTATTTTATAACTTCCAAATCCTTCATCTCAGGCAATTTCTAGCTAAGTAATTGTTTATCTCATTCATTGCTATTTTTAGAAACATCTGACTAGATCAGTTCTTTCACAAGTCAGTGGTTGTGTTTATTGCATATGTAGACACCAAAATTGTGTCTAACCCTTGTCATCCTCCTCCTTAACCCCCATTTTATTCTCCCATGCCTATCTAACCCCTTGATGCAACGCCGAACATAGTCGCTACAGTCTTGATGAAGGGTGGGCCAATAATAGCCCAGACGAAGGATGTGCTTGGCAACCGAATTCCCACTGAAATGTCTACCACAAATTCTATCGTGGACTTGTTTAATGGCCTGAGATGCTTTAGTGGAGGTGAGATAGCGAAGGAGGCTGTCAAAGCCTCGCTTATAGAGAAGACCCCCTAGCGTGGTATAGTGAGCGGTACGCTTGATAAAAGCTCGTCACGCATTGTTAGAGAGGTCGGGAGGAATGACAAAAAAAGATAAGAAGTCCACAAGTTGCTTATACCAATCATCTCCTGGGCTAGAGTCTATAGTGTTGACATGATTAATGTTAGGAGAGATATAAGAAGGCAATGGCACACGATGCACCGTGACAAAAATTCTGGATGCAAATGAGGAAGATGGGATGTGCGAAGCGAGAGAAGCCATGGTGTCAGCAAACTTATTCGTGGATCGAGGAATAGTCTGCAAGAGGTAATGGTCGAAAGAGGCTAGAAGAACTCTAGCACAGTTTTTGTACCTTTGCAAAATTTCATTTTTATAGAGGTATGAACCATTGACCTGATTGATGACAAGCTGCGAGTCGCTGAAGATGTTGATGGACTTGATGCTGAGAGAGAGAGCGGTCTGAAGTCCCAAAATTAAGGCTTCATATTTAGCCATATTATTGGTACAATGAAAGTCGAGCTTGAAAGACAAAGGCATGGGCTCACCATTGAGTGGGATGAGAATGACTCCCGCACCCCCACCAAGTTGACATTTGGAGCCATCGAAGAACATGGTCATTTGGTAGATAGTGTCGTCGGTGGAAAGCGTGGCGATAGACTCGTCAAGAAACTCGCACTTGCAAAGGTTGATTGTTGGGAAGAAGGGCATCTGCCAGTTGATCAGCGATGGTTTTCCCCTTGATGTATTTTTGCTGGATGAATTTGAGGTCAAACTCAGCAAGCAGCATGAGCCACCGAGCCATACGTTGATGTTGATATGGCTTGGAGTGCATAAACTTAAGAGGGTCGGTATGAGTGATGACAAAGGTCTTGTGATTAAGAAGATAGTGGCGGAGCTTGGTAGCGGTAAAGACTAATGCCAAACAGAGTTTCTCGGTATGAGTATATCGAGTTTCATAGTCAACCAGTGTTCGACTGATATAGTAGACCGCTTGCTCATGGTGATGCTCATCGCGGTGCGCGATCATGGAACCTAACGAATGGTTGGTGACAGAGATGTAAAGGTAGAAGGGTTGATCGTCTTTAGGTGGAATGAGGGCTGGTGGAGAGACCAAATAGCGTTTGAGGGATTCAAAAGCCTCTTGACTGTCCTTATCCCATGTAAAGGAGACGTCCTTCTTAAGGAGATGATGAAAAGGTTGGCAATGGTCAGAAAGCTGCGAGATGAAACGGCGAATGGACTGGAGCTTCCCTTGTAAACTGAAAAGCTGCTTGAGATTGGTTGGGGGCAGCATTTCGAGGATAGCGTGAATCTTGGCAGGATCTATCTCGATGCCACGGAAAGAAACGATGAAGCCGAGAAGCTTGCCGAAGAGGACCCCAAAGACACATTTCTTGGGGTTAAGGCAAACATTGTATTGAAGAAGGTGAGAGAAGATGATTTTGAGAATGGTCAAATGGTCATGGCAAATAAAATGGTACAGGTTTCTGTTTTAGTCATCTTTCAACACAGTGACAATGTCAATCATGTCTCCGACTCTATTTGCAGAGCGTAACAGGTAAGCATTTGTTCTGTGTTTTTATTCCACTCTCTAGTTATTGTTTTTATTTATTTATTTAATATTACAACCCCGATCTAGATTCAGACTATAGCCCCAGCCTGACTTCCTCCCGTATCACCTCTGTCCACCTTGTCTAAAATATATAGTCTGTAACTCTGCCCAAATCCCTGTACAAACCCCCTAACAATTCCTCTAACTCCCAAATCGACTCCTTAACCCTCAGACACCATTCTGCAACCCTGAACCTGACTAGACCCGACCAGACCCTATCCAAGAACTGCTGCCCCGACCGACGTCGGTCACTACCCCTATCGATGTCGGCACTTTAACCGACGTCGGCACCCTTCCCTGACCGACGCCAGTAAAGAGACCGATGCCGGTGACTGTGCAGAGCAATTTTTTACATATTAGGTACGCATTTTGTTTTCTGTCTTTTATTTCCTTCATTCTATCTTTCACTATTTCTATTTCTATCAAATATCCTATTTTTAATCAGTGGGTTGATATCCCTTAAGGAAGTCTTCATACTTTCATGATTAGGCTTTTGATTGACAACCCACCATCTCCTTGTATAACATTTTTCGTGTTTAGTCTCTTTTCTTTGTAGGTGTCATTCCTCCACAGCCAAAGAGGAGTACCTTCCAACGTCTGATTTCGGTGCGCACGACTACATCCAGGTATCTTCTAACCCTAGACCATCTCTTAGTTTCTCATTTCTATCTTTTGAATGTGAAAGCGAAATTAGCATAGAAACATTCTGGCATGCCCGGTGGGACCCTAGGGCCTTCCTTGGGTTCTTTATTTCTTTCGTTCATATAGGGTGCATTAGGTTTCTTCCTTTTTGCCTCTTTTGTCTCTTCTAAATGACACTATCAGCAGGACTAAAAAGAACTTTTCTTTTCTTTCTTGCACTTCTAGACTAGCCAAAACTCATATTCTTCGACCCTTTCTCCATTCGTCTTCATACGAACACACATTTCGACTTGGGCATCAAAACACTTTGCATTTCATCTCTGCTTGCTTGCATTTCTTAGACCACACTTAGTAATTAATAACCGCATATTGAATTAATCTAGTCCACTTTATGTTACACGACCAAACCACTTGCACAAAACAAACATCTTAACTTACCTGAGACAAGGCCCGACTGGGATTTCATCCCCCAGCGGATACCTTACCCGTCCCGGTGATCTTACTTGGATTTCATCACCAAGGGGAAAGCCCACTCTATTCTCTGGCAGAGTCTAATCTCTAGGGGAAGTATATTTTGGCTAAGCGGGCCCAGCTTATCACTAGACTCGTGAAGTGAGGGGAGCTTGCTCCTTAGCACTAAGCCTTGTACAAAACCTAACACAGACTTCTTGAGCACCATAACTGACCCAAAACCATCCATAGACTACTTCTTCTAGGACCTGACTCAAAAGCCAATCTTCCTCACACATTCTAAGGCATAAGCCACTATAATCCTAATAATTTACTCTTAGTGTTTTAGGATCTGCTTGTGTTCTTCATCTTTTTTGTTTTTATCTGCTTATTTGAGCTTGTGAGGATGTTCTTTCTTGCCTTGAATGGTTCTGACTCGTAGCCAAGCTAAGGCTCTTGTCGATCACGTGAGGCATCACCCACTTCTGTCCACCCCGTCCATAACCATTCCTATAATGGAGTTCCACTCGGAGACTGAAAGAACTCCTACTAGACCATCCCCGACCTAGACTCCTATTGTCTTAGAAGGGGACCAAGATTTTGCACAATTCTTGGACCTCAACATCAAAGCCTTGCAGCAATATCTCGCGAATAGCTGAACGTGAGACTCCTTGGGCAATCTAATCTATGGAATGCTGACCTCTCTCCTCAAGACTGCAGCCGTATCGACAGCATCCGTAGTTTAACCTTTAGACACCCAGGCTATTGCCTTGACCAATGACCAACCTTTGACCAACCATCCAAGTGTGGCCTCTCCCTCCATCTTTGAGCCCACTTCCATCGGGGTTTCGGTCCCCTATCAACTTCAACCCACTCAACCACTCTCGACCCCCTTTCAGAATCTGGTCATCTCTATTTTGCCTACCCTGGCCCCTATCAACACCAGGGTGGCTACCTATCCATTGGCCCATGTTACCACTAACCAACCTCCCGTGGCAATGTCGAGCCTAGCCATGCCTTCTACCCAACCATCCTTAGTCTCCTCTTCTATCCCTACGACTAGTCATCCATACATTGCGCCCTTACTGGTACAACCGACTACGTCATATGCCTCTTCTAGCCTCTTTCAAGCGCCTTACAATCTAGGAGGTGCTCCACCCACCAATCCGTTAGTAGATATCATCAAAATGCTGATGGACAAGATGTCTAGCCTAGAGACCTCCGTTTCTGGCTCACATAATACTCTCTCATACGAACAAATTTGCAATGAGCCCATTCATCCTTCTGTCCCAATCAGGCCATATCCCAACCAGTGGGAACTTCTTAAGTTTTCTCATTTTCAAAGCAAGGAAGACCCACAACAGCATTTCCAGGCATTCAGACATGCCTTTTACCTTATCGCCCACGATGATGCGTTGCTTTTACACATGTTTCCTCTATCCCTCTCTGGTGCTACGCTTGACTGGTACAGCTCCCTTGCCAGCCATTCCCTCTTCACGTTCACTCAGTTGGCCCAGCTCTTCCTTGATCATTTCTCTATCAACATCACCAAGAAGGTCTCAATCACAGATCTCTATTCTATCCACCAATTTGAGGACGAATCCATTGCTGATTTCATTGCTCGATGGAGGGGCCTCATCAATCAACTCTCCTTTTATTTACCCCAACTTGAACTTATTAAACTTTTCTCCCAAGCCTACGCTAGACATATTTCTTCCACCTTAAGGGTTCAGACCTTTCACACTTTTGACGAAGCCTTCATGATGGCCCGTAAACTTGAGTTATGTGCCATCGAGAAGAATAAAGTCAAGTTGCGGAGCAAGAATCCCAACTCCAAGACCAATGACCCATCTTCTAAGCCTTCCTCATCCAATCCTAAATCTAAAGCTTCAGCAAATGCTGTGGTCGTTAGATCTTCCTCCTCTTCCCCTTCAACTAACCAGCTTGAGCCATCCACGTCTCAGAGCCCCACCCGCCAATTCTAATAGAGATACATACAGCGACCGTATACTCCACTCAGAGAATCATATGCATCTGTGCTAGAAAAACTCATTAAATAGGGATTTCTCAATCTCCCTCAGATCTGACCACCTCCATAATTTGATCCCTCATGCGCCATCCCTGTGTGGTATAGGGAAAATGACTTCTGTAATTACCACCGTGTTAAAGGACATGACACGGGCAACTGTAAAACCCTTAAAAACATCATCCAAGACATGATAGAAAAAGGTGACCTCATCCTCAACAATCCCAATGCACCACCTAATCAGGGCATCGACATCTTCAAGCAACCATTCCCCAATCATCCACCGACCCAAAACAATGTCCAGACCTTGACTAACAACATTCACGAACACAACATTCAAACAGTCAATACGGTCTCGCCCTTCATTTCCAACCAACCTCAAGAGGTGAGTCCATCCATCAGTACATCACATGTGGACGAACCTCTTTCTCCGATTAGTTCTCTGTCAACCTCTCTCATCTTGGAGGACGCCTCGACCTTACCAGCACCACCAGTTTCACCATCCTCCTTCTTGCTGCCCATGGAGGACCTAACCCTTCCTACTCCTCGACCACAAGTGGAGGGCACAATCATCCCTGCCCTTTACCCACTTGAGGAGCCTCATTCTCCGATTTCTTCTCCACCCAGGGAAGAACCTACCTCTCCTTCGTCTCCAACCACAGACGAACCTGTCACGACTCCATCATGCCTTGGGTCTGAGACCGCTACACTAGTCTCATCTTCAACCCCACAACCATCCACATCTTCTCAAGAACCCAAACCTCATCCAACATCTTCTCAGCCATTTTCCCGATTAGTGGAGAAACTCAAACTTCTCCCTTCAAGGAAAGTGGAGCATCAGGGATTATGGGAGTGTCTCATAGCTCTTCAACATGCCTGTGCCCTCTCGTCTCATACTTCTAATCCTCCCATGGCGAAATCTCCCAAGACCCTTAACAAAAACCAGACTTCCACTTCTAGACCGTCTACACCTCAACCGACCACATCAAAACCAAAACCCGCATCTACCCCATCAAAACCTATTAAGTCACTTGGAATTCGCCCTGTCTCCAACCTCACTCACCCGCAAGTGAAGGTGGAATTAGACCAGATCTCGGCCAATAGTAGTCTTCAACCCAAATCGAAGAAGGCTGCCAAACCACAGAGGCAAATGCCTCCTCCTCCGTCACCATTGCCCTCTATTTTGGGCCCCCATCCTTCAACCCTGACCAGAGTCCTTCCCACTCTGACCTTTAATCAAAATCAGTTGCCTCCTTTGCTTCCTTTGCCTACCGCTAGCCTACCCTCTCCCAAAAGGATGGTACCTCTCATGAAGAAAGTACCGTCTTTGCCTGTCGCCACACCGTCAACCCAGAAAGTGGTACGAAAGCCTCCTCCGACTCTGCCCAAGCAAAATTCACCAATATCGCACACATCGATGAGCATGGACCCTTTAGTGGGCTCATACTCTTTGATCTTGCATCAACTTTTGTAGACTTCCAGCATAACCCTTCCACCCATCAGGCCTTTCCAACCTCTCGAGTCTAAGCCTTCCTGGTTCGACGACACGAAGATTTGCTTATATCATCGTACGCCAGGACACGATACCGAGACTTGCTGTGCCTTCAAGACCGTCATTCGCCACTATCTGGAGAAAGACATTCTTCTCTTTGAGGACACTCTCGACTGACCCCTGACTCCTTCTCATAACCCTCCAGCCTCTTCAAACCCATCAACATCTCATCAACAGGTTACGACCCCTTCATCTCCTTCACCCCCTATCTTCAAAATCAATGCCATTCACATAACCACCAGGTCAAAAAAGGACAAGGTGAAGGACAAAGCTGCCATTCCTTGGACCTACCCTTTCATCCAGCCACCTCAACCACCCAAGCCTAAGATTTATATCCTTGGCGCGCCTCAACCCTCTTCTTCTTCTTCTTCCAGACCAATTCATGACTCCATGTTGAAACAACTTCACCAGACGCCTGTGAAGATGTCCCTTTATGACCTCATCCAAACTTCACCCCAGCATCGTCAAGCCCTCATCAGAGCCCTGCAGGCAATGGAGGTCCAACCCGAGGACCCCCAGACACTTGCTGCCCTTGTCCATTCTTTAGCCCATGTTGCCTCCATCACATTCAGTGATTCTGAGATTCCCACATCCAACACGGAAGATCAGGACGCCGCCCTCTTCATCACTACCTATGTTGATCAGACACGCATTAAATGTGTTATGATCAATGGAGGCGCCAGCATCAATATTATCTCCACCCATGCCTTTGAACAGTTGGCTCTTCCCAAGAATTGCATCTCTAAAACTGACGCAATCTTGCGCTCCTTTAATGACACCACTTCCACGACCATTGGCACAGTCATCCTTCACATCCGCGTTGGTCCATGCATAGTCTTGGAGCTCTTCTATATCATTGAAGGAGAGTTTTAATACAACATCTTGCTAGGCTGACCCTGGATCTGCGCCATGGCCTGTGTCCCCTCCACCCTGCACCATTGTGTGAAATTTGAGCATGATGGGCAAGTCCACACCATTCTCACTGACCCTTCACCCTTCAAAACTTGTAACATCACCTACCATCCAAATGACGTCCTCATTCCTATCAAGCCATCAATCTCGACACCGCCTCCATCTGTGGAAGCTTCGACCAGTTCGCAACAGATAGTCGCCCTCACACCTCCCCTTCAAGCGACGACTACAGACCCCATGGAAGACATCTTCCAAAGACTTTCATTGGGGGAGTATCGCTTGCTAACCTTAGACATGTTCCAAAATCCACAAGAGTATGGATGCCTTCATCACAGCCCTAGTTATGACCATCAGATCGGGATGATCGTGCCTTATGGTCCTCCTCACCTCCGAACCAACCTTGTCTATGGGGGGCTTGATCAAGCTCCTACTGATGGCAATCCTCTTTCTTCACCTCAACTTTTCACATCAGACTTCTCATTTCTTGGCAACCCTGCCTTTGCACACACCTACCTTTATAGGTGTGCATGGAAGGGTTTTGGTTTTGAATGCTATGAGCAGGGCTCCCGTCAGCCCATCAAACCGCTCAACGATGACGATGCCAAGAAACGGTATGGCCTGGGATATCATGACCCCACTCAAGACCCTGCAGACCTTTATCTTGAACCAACCATTGACCAATCTCCTCTAGGCTCACCCATCCCTCCTCTTTCACCTATGAAGTTGGTGGTTTCCATTCCTCCTAGTTTTTTTTTCATAAACACCATCCGCCTAGAACCCTTGACTTATCAGCTCAATGGGGTGTCCAGATCTCTCCCTCTCATTTTTCCCAGCATGATAAAAGCTGAGTCGGTGACCATTCACACTATCCACTGCATTGACGACGATGCCATTCTTTCCTACATGGGCACCGACGACTCTTTCATCCAGCACTCTCTCCCTTCTGAGATCCAAGTTATGTTAAATGAATCAACCATTGACATCAACCTCCCTTCTTCTGATGTTCCTCACGTCTTAAATATTGGCCAATCTCTAGACGCCCAGGAGTAGCTTGACTACACCTAGTTTCTCTCTGACCATAGCAAGGCCTTTGCCTGGACCTACCATGACATGCCTGGCATCGACCCCACCATCGCTACCCATAACATAGTCACCAAACCAAAGGCTAAGCCTATTAGGCAAAAGCTTCAAAAGATGCATCCTCGTGTTGCGCTCCTTATCAAAGAGGAGCTTCAGCGCCTCCTTTCTATCTCCTTCATCGAGCCCATCGATTATCCGCAGTGGGTCTCTAATATCATCCCAGTCACCAAGGCAACTGGGGGGATCCAAATCTGCACAGACTATCGCGACCTTAACTTAGCCTGTCCCAAAGAGGACTTTTCTCTTCCTAACATTGACCAGCTTGTTGATCTCATGGCCGGCCATGAGATGCTATCTCTCATGGACGGGTTTTCAGGATACAATCAAATCCTGATTGCTCTGAAAGATCAGCACAAGACCACTTTCATTACCCCATGGGGGACTTTTTGCTATCGAGTCATGCCTTTCGACTTGAATAATGCAGGCGCCACTTATCAACGTGCCATGACCTATATTTTTCACGATCTCCTCCACAAAATCATGGAGGACTATGTGGATGACCTGCTCGGTAAGTCCAAGCTTCGCCATGACCATTTGACCATTCTCAAAATCATCTTCTCTCGCCTTCTTCAATACAATATTCACCTTAACCCCAAGAAATGTGTCTTTGGGGTCCTCTTCGGCAAGCTCTTAGGCTTTATTATTTCTTTTCGTGGCATCGAGATAGATCCTGCCAAGATTCACGCTATCCTCGAAATGTCGCCCCCAACCAATCTCAAGCAGCTTCATAGTTTACAAGGAAAGCTCCAGTCCATTCATCATTTCATCTCACAGCTTTCTGACTGCTGCCAACCTTTTCATCATCTCCTTAAGAAAGATGTCTCCTTTACATGGGATAAGGACTGTCAAGAGGCTTTTGAAGCCCTAAAACGCTATCTGGTCTCTCTACCAGTCCTCATTCCACCTAAAGATGATCAACCCTTCTACCTTTACATCTCTGTCACCAACCATTCGTTAGGTGCCATGATCGCGCACCGCGACGAGCATCACTGTGAGCAAGCGGTCTACTATATCAGCCGAACACTGGTCGACTATGAAACTTGGTATACTCATACCGAGAAACTCTGTTTGGCATTAGTCTTTACCACTACCAAGCTCCACCACTATCTTCTTAATCACAAGACCTTTGTCATCACTCACACTGACCCTCTTAAGTTTATGCACTCCAAGCCATATCAACATCTACGTATGGCTCAGTGGCTCATGATGCTTGCTAAGTTCGATCTCGAATTCATCCAGCAAAAATCCATCAAGGGGCAAACCATCGCTGATCAACTGGCATATGCCCCTCTTCCCAACAATCAACCTTCGCAGTGTGAGTTTCCTGACGAATCTATTGCCGCGCTTTCCACTGATGACACTGTCTACCAAATGACCATGTTCTTCGACGGCTCCAAATGTCAACTTGGTGGGGGTGTGGGAGTCATTCTCATCATACTCGATGGTGAGCCCATGCCTTTGTCTTTCAAGCTCGAATTTCATTGTACCAATAATATGGCTAAATACGAAGCCTTAATTTTGGGACTTCAGACCACTCTCTCTCTCAGCATCAAGTCCATCAACATCTTCGGTGACTCGCAGCTTGTCGTCAATCAGGTCAACGGTTCATACCTCTGTAAAAATGAAATTTTGTAAAGGTACAAAAACCGTGCTGGCGTTCTTCTAGCCTCTTTCAACCATTACCTCTTGCAGACTGTTCCTCGATCCATAAATAAATTTGCTGACACCATGGCTTCTCTCGCTTCACACATCCCATCTTCCTCATCTGCATCCAGACTTTTTGTCACGGTGCATCGTGTGCCGTTACCTTATTATATCTCTCCTAACATTAATCATGTCAACACTATAGACTCTAGCCCATGAGATGATTGGTATAAGCAACTTGTGGACTTCTTATATTTTTTTGTCATTCCTCCTGACCTCTCTAACAATGTGCGATGAGCTTTTATCAAGCGTACCGCTTGCTATACCATGCTAGGGGGTCTTCTCTATAAGCGAGGCTTCGACAGCCTCCTTCTTCACTGTCTCACCTCCACTGAAGCATCTCAGGCCATTAAACAAGTCCACGACGGAATTTGTGGTGGACATTTCAGTGGGAATTCGGTTGCCAAGCGCATCCTTCGTCTGGGATATTATTGGCCCACCCTTCATCAAGACTGTAGTGACTATGTTCGACGTTGCATCAAGTGTCAGCACCACTCTAACTTGCTTCATCTCCCTAGCCATGCCTTACAAATTGCTCAAGATGTTTGGCCTTTTTCTCAGTGGGGCTTAGATCTCATCGGTGAGATTAACCCTCATTCGTCTCTTCGTCATCAATCCATCATCACCGCCATTGAGTATTTCACCAAGTGGGTGGAAGCCATTCCTCTCATCTCCACAAAAGCTGACAAGATTGTTGACTTCATCAGCATCCATATCATCTGTCATTTTGGTGTTCCTCACAAGATCATCACCGACAATGGCAAGTCCTTCAAAAACAAGACTGTCCAAAAGCTATGTGACTCATTTGGCATCAAGCTCAGTTTCTCTTCGCCTTACTACCCACAAGCAAATGGGCAGGCCGAGGCTTCCAAAATAATCTTGACTAAAATTATCATGAAGGTGGTCAGCGACACTGGAAGGGACTGGCACATTCACATTCCCTTCGCTTTGTGGGCCTACCGCACTAGCATTCGAACCTCCACGGGTGCTACCCCTTTCTCTCTAGTGTACGAAATAGAGGTTGTCCTACCTCTCGAAGTACATATCCCATCTCTCCACATCTCTCTGCATGACATTCTCTCTAACGATGACTTTTTTCAAGATCGCTTAGCTCAACTTGAGTTACTTGACGAGCACCGTCTTGCTGCCCTCAACCATCTCCATGTCTATCAACATCGCATCAAGCGAGCCTATGACAAAAATCTGTGAGAATGAGATTTCAATATCGGAGACCTCGTCCTCAAAGAGAATCATCATGTGACCAATATGGAGTGAAGTAAACGAGGCAAGTTTGCCCCTAATTGGCTCAGACCTTTCATTATCACGCACAAGTATGGATCAGGGACGTATCATTTGTCTTCTCTCGACGGGCGACCAGAACCTGAACCTCTTAATGTGTTGCATCTGCAACCATTCTGCTGTTAGTTGAGTACTCATCCACTTGACACTTAACCTGAGCTCATCTCTTGAGCAATCCCCATCCTCTTAGTCCTCATTTCTTTCAACCCTACTCCCCTTAACAAATCCTCTATAACCCTTTTATACAGTAAGGATGCTTTATCCTAATAAAAGGGAGCCATTGACCTTCTATAGTCTCGTCCATGACTCACATTTCTGTCAAAACAAATCAAGATGTCAAAATATCCAAGGTCACCAAATTAGAATAAAAAAGATAGACTGATCCCTTGAAGGATAGCTGTACTATCATTGCTGTAGCTAATAGACTGCTCCCTCGAAGGACAGCTATTCAAATCCCTTATATATAAGGCAAAATATAAACCACTCCCTCAAAGGATGGCTATGACTAACTCTTGCTACAAACAACAATCTTTTTCAGAAGCTTCCCGCGTTGATCAGCTTCACAACATGACCACCAAAAAAATGACATCTCTATGCAGACTTCCCGCATTGATCAGTCTGCACCTCAAAAAAAAAAAAAAAAACAAATCAAATCAAAAACGGGTCATGGACTTGGCTTGTAGTTGTCTCAGGGTCTCCTATAAAAAGGGGAAAAGTTATCTCTACTCTAAAATGGGTTACCCTATCCTCCTCCTATCACCTGCTCAAGGGACTTCGAGCTCACTTTAATGTCAAAGTGATTCGATTACTTCTCTAGCACAACATCTGGTCAACGACGCAATGCATGAACGGGGCTTTTGTTCTAACAACCCCTATCCATGCCATCATTTTGGTCCTTGTCAATGAAAGAGCAATTTGCCTTTCACTTTTTCTCTACACTTTGGTCACATTCAACCCACCTCTTTTTTTACCCAACCAATTCCAACCAAACCAACCTCAACATTTTTATCATGACATCAGACATCATCCTAGTCCTTTTCACATAGTTTCTATGGACACCAATACACATGGAAACTATCGACCAGACCCAATTTATGTTAAGCATAAACCAATACTTGCTGAAACATAAATAGACCCCAATTCATTTTTAGCATACATCCATCACGAATATGGATAAATTGCTAGGGATGAAAGACCCTCGACCAATGTTACAGAATACACCATTTGGAAAAGGCTGTAACATCTTTTTCTCCTCATCATTTCGACACTTGAACACATCCAATCATCGACCATTTTGCCTCTCAGTCTGAACTACATTGGTCTGAGGCCCTAAGACCGGGGCTATGTAGGTAGCACTCAGATGACACGACATCTTCTGAGGTTAGCTCGACCACCCTCGTTTGTTCGTCTCTCTGATGGAAAAACCTTCTTTCCTCCTTTTGACCATGACCTTGCCCTCGACCAAGACCATCGATCCCTTTGACCCTTCCTCCCTTTTAGGGAGAACTACATTGGCCTAAGGCCCTTCACACAAGGGCTATGTAGGCAGCACTCAGTGTTCTGAGGTTAGCTCGGCCACATACTTTTGTCCATCCATCCACCTCGACTAATGACCATTGGAGATCATAACTATCTCCTCAGACTTTGACCTTGACCACTTCCAAGACAATGTTGCCTTGGTTGTTTTTGCATGTATGCTACCTCACGGTTGGTTAGCAAAATTGTGCGCAGACTATTTTTGGACCCTCACAAGTATAGGATCGCAAGCCGGTTGATCCGCACTACTTGTGACTTTTTCGTGTTTCTAGGAGCACTTCCTGAGCCTGAGATACCTGGAACATGATGACCATTTGGAGCTTTAGCTTAGATTGAATAACCTGATCAGTAGACGACTAAATGCTGGGGCCTGGTTACTTCAATTTTGGCACTCCTCAACCCTCGACCTGTGACAATTTGACCTGACCATCTCGTGCAGTGGTATGCGTGTAATCATGACTTTTACAGCATTCACCCTCACCCCTTTTTCATCCACTCTTTGTCAAATCAGCACCTGATTCTTGGTTCTCTTCCCTCGACTCCTGCTTTGAGGGGGAATACCTCATCCATAATCGGGGCAACCAATCCTCTTCCTATTTTTTGTCTTGCAGTTCACTTGAAAAACCAACAAGACGAAATCAACCTTATCCCTCACCTGGGGCAACCAACTCCTATTTTTGTCTTGCAGTTCGTCCAGAACAACCAACAAGACAAAAAGGGGCAAATGTAGACACCGAAATTGTGTCTAACCCTTGTCGTCCTCCTCCTTAACCCCCATTTTATCCTCCCACACCTATCTAACCCCTGTCGACCATTTTCCCACGAGCCTTGACCCTGGCAGCATGTAAAAATGAGTAGAGAGCTAAAATTAGCCTCTGTCCCCATTTTGCATCCACCGACGTCAGTCACTTCTCAACCGATGTCGCCGATGTCGGTCACTTCTTGACTGATGTCACCGACGTCGATCACTATTCGGCCGACGTCAGTGATCCTGCTGGCGTCAGTTATCCTTAACACTGCGTTCTCAACCCGAACATAGGATCCATTATCCGTTATTCAGTTCTTCATTATTCGGTTGCCAATCAGTTTCCCGATCGGTTATCGGACCTTCCTTCATATCAATCAGCAATCTTTTTAACTTGTAGCAATCAACCAACTTTTTGCATTTAATCAATCTACATCCAATCTCTCGTGTCTCTCGCTCCAGTACAGGTTTCTATTTCAGTCATCTTGCAACACAGCGACAACGTCAATCATGTCTCTGACTCTATTTGCAGCGCGTAATAGGTAAGCATTTGTTCTGTGTTTTTATTCTGCTCTCTGGTTATTGTTTTATTTATTTATTTAATATTACAACCCCGATCTAGATTCAGAATATAGCCCCAGCCTGACTTCCTCCTGTATCACCTCTGTCCACCTTGTCTAAAATATACAGTTTATAACTCTGCCCAAATCCCTGTACAAACCCCCTAACAATTCCTCTAACTCCCAAACTGACTCCTTAACCCTCATACACCATTCTGCAACCTTGAACCTGACTAGACTTGACCAGACTCGACTAGACCCTGTCCAAGAACTGCTGCCCTAACCGACGTCGGTCACTACCCCTACCGACGCTGACACTTTAACTGATGTCGGCACCCTTCCCTGACCGATGCCGGCACAGAGACCGACGTCAGTGACTGTGCAGAGCAATTTGCTGCATATCAAGTACGCATTTTGTTTTCTATCTTTTATTTCCTTCATTCTGTCTTTCACTATTTCTATTTCTATCAAATATCTTATTTTTAATCAGTGGGTTGATATCCCTTAAGGAAGCCTTCGTACTTCTGGGATTAGGCTTTTGCTTGACAGCCCACCATCTCCTTGTCTAACATTTTTTGTGTTTAGTCTCTTTTCTTCGCAGGTGTCATTCCTCCACAGCCAAAGAGGAGTACCTTCCAACGTCTGATTTCGGTGCGCATGACTACATCCGGGTATCTTCTAACCCTAGACCATCTCTTAGTTTCTCATTTCTATCTTTTGAATGTGAAATCGAAATTAGCGTAGAAACAACATATTATATACCCCAATTTATTATACTCAACTTATTAACAACCTAGTATTTACACTCCATAAACCCTAAAAAACTAATTACTTTGGTGAACCTGACTTACTTCAAATATTATTTAAAACCCTAGCTTCATCTTATGGTTTTCCTTCTACATTATTGCACACTAAATTAGGGCTATAAAATTTTGATTTTTTCAAAACCTAACTGATCCAAATTATTATTTTATTAGGGTTTCATTAATTTAATACAATTTAAATTTTTTCTAAGCAACCCTCCAAAACCCTAGATCTGCATACTAGGTCCCTATAAATACAAGTATTAGCTTTTAGGGTTTCAAGTACAAGCCTAATTTTTTTCTATACATTGGGATGAATATTTACCATAGCTACACATATAAATATGTTAGATTTTTTGGGTAGGGATTGAGGTCACCAAAATTTCAAAGTATAATTGGCTGGACACGTCCACAAAGTATATGATTTTATCTTTTTGTATAGTCTTTTGGATGTATGCAACCTTGTAAGTATATGAAATAGAGTAGATAATACATAGAGTCTTTCATTTTGGCATATCAAAAGATTGGAATGTAAAGAGACAATGCTATAGAATGTTCTATAGCTAGCACTTAGATGTAATGAAATATTGTTGTGATGTGTGTTAGAGACTAAGGAAATAATTTTGTTATGGTTTTCCTAAGAATCTTTTATCTATGTTTAGTGTGTAGTGATTACTTTGTTTGCCTATAAATATATTATTCTTTATGGTTATACCATCTATTTCTATGTTTTCATGTAATAGTGTTCTTTTATCTTTAATCAATGTTATATAAGTCTAAATTATTAGACTTTATATATCTTTGCTCTCTACTATGTAAGTTATTCTTATGATTAGCATGTTTCCAGGAATTTTCTAGGAGCCTCTACTAACAATGGTGTAGTGAGTGTGGAACCATTTAGATGAAATGTGATGATATGGTTTCCAAAACAAAGGGATATAGAGAGATAGATGAATGAGAGAATCCATAATTTTATTGAAGAAGAAACAAGGGGAGTTAGAATAACTACAAAGGAGATGATTTAAGAGCATATATATGGTGAAATCTATGAAATATTTTGGTGTGGGTTCCTTAGATTTTTAGGCGCATGGATATCTACGGTGGAATATTATTGATTCATATTGAAGAGGCTTATGGTTTAGATAGGAGAAAAGTTAGATAGACTATGCAACTTGGGTACAGACTGGACCTGAGCAATAAACTATTAGATGAGGACTAAAATTGATGGTTATATTACTGAATTTGTAGTGCAAAGATACATAGCTTTTGAAGCTACACAAGAACAATTTTTCCAAGGAATAAGGGAATTTTTTTGAAGTGAATACTTACTCTAATTAACATGTTGGTTTTGGAAAAGGCCATGGTGCCTACTCTAGCCAACATGGAGTAGTTGCTTCGGGCACCATGGGGGTACATGTGAGTTAGAAATGAATGATGACAAGTTGATTAAAATAAACTTGAACCTGATCCCATAAAATGGAAGGAAAAAATACTCAGAGAGAGAAGAATATTCTAGGATTAAAAAGGGAATTATGACAATAGAGAGAGTGGAATAAAAAAATCTAGAATTAACTGTGGATAGGAGTAGAGGTAGGTAATAAAGTGCTATAGCTAGAAAGATGAGGAAGGAAGATGCTAGAGATGAAAAGATGTGGGAAGAAGAGAGTGCACCGAGTATACATAAGGTCTTGATGAGTATAAAGAATAAGATAGAAATGATGCATATATGGAGATAGTCTAGTAGAAATATTAAGGTAAGTTATCAATAGAATAGTTAGAAGGTAGAGGTAGATCACACTTAATGAAAGGGTTTCTATTCACACATGGGAAGGAAATTTACTAGAATAAGTTAGGTTTGAATGCATAACTATCACAAGTTGAAGTTTAAATTTATAATAAATTCAAACTAGAAGTCATTCATTTCAAGAGTATGCATCCCCTAACCCAATTGATTATTTAAAAGAATAAGAAGTGCAAGATAAGTGATAGATATAGATTGGTTTGATTCCTTTATAGATAAATTTGGAAATCTAAGTGGAAAAACAAAGTAGGTAATAGATAGGAAAGAAATAGAAGAAGTAAAATTCCTTTTTAACACACTTGAGAAGACTAGTGTGTAGTCACTAGTGTGTAGCTACCTTATATAATCACTTAAAAGTGGTAATTAGATGATAAAAGTGTCACTTGAGTTATCCTATTCCTAGCTTAGCCCTAGACTTATCCTAGAGCCTTAGAGACACTTATTTAGTCATTATGCAGACCACAAACCTCTACAGTGAGCCAAAACATAGTCTTAAGACTGTCTCCTCAGATCCTAACCCAATTTTCTTAGTAGTCTTCTCGGTAGACATTAATGCCACCTTGTGATCCACATGGTGCTAGTGTCCTCAACTAGGTGCTATTATCCTTAACCCTAAATCTCCCAAATAGATACTTTTTCAAATGTGTGCCCCTCCTAAGGTCAGACTAAACAAAATTTATTATCCGAACAAGCTACAAATCATGATAAATACAAGTATAATTAATCTCTATTAACTAGATGGAAGATAGGTGCAAAATCATATTAAAACCAAAGATAATTTGATAAAAATTAAGATATTTGATCCCTATTTAGCTCTAATTCTGCATACTACCATCTAGAATAACCTAAGCCCAATTTTGAAATATTTTAAAGATCAAAAAATTCAAGGCATCCAAGTCCACTCTCATTCTAGCATTCATTTGTACTTGCATAAAGCACTAGGTGGGAGAACCACATCGGGCTTGATCCCTATTTAGAATATTGGTATATAGGCAACTCTCTTCATAGTAGGGTGTTGAGGATGCCTAACCTATCCTAATAATGAACACAAAATTATTTCTCATGCCATACTTTCAAGAAGGATTAAGTTTTGCACACTAAATCAGGTTTTCCAAGCACAACAAAGAGTTCTAGATTTCATGCATGCAAGAACAAGACCTAAAAACATAGGCATAGGTGATTCAAGAAAATAAGAACAATCATATAAAGGGGAAACTACCACCACTTTGTCCCATGGTGCTACTATCCATATGAGGCGCTACTATCTAGTGAGCAAAAAAATTCTATAGTCTTGTTGATGACATTTAGAACTATCCAGAACCCAATTTTCAGAACCTAGATCATCCATGATAGCCACTTTTAAGATAAGTCTATATTTATGTCTATTTATTACTATTTTTAGGAGGACAAAATCTATAACAAATCAATGATTAATTATTATAATTTATTTAACTAATTTAGACATCTCATCCCTTTAATCTAAACATAGGATTTACTTAGTTAAACCCTAAAAGGTTAAATCATTTGGTGAACCTGTCTTAAATTGAATATTGTTTCAAACCCTAGCTTACATAAATCTAATTTTTTGTGTAATAATTTAGGGTTGCCTACTGATTTTCTAGTTTTTTTAGACAATCTAGCTAAATTAAATCAATTTCATATTAGGGTTTCAATTTATTTTACATATAATTTAAATCAGTGCAAAGAAACCCTAGATTCAAAATCCCTAACCCTAGATTATTTTAGGGTTTGTATCCTTTTTTCTCCTATTTTCATTTACTGCTATTAATTTTTTAGAATTCATATATTGTATTTTACTAGCTCTATTTAAATTTGTTTACTATATGCCATCTAAAAAATCTATCTCTCTTCCATTAAGAAGAAGTGATAGACTAGGCGGTAATCATATAGAGCATATTCATATTTTTAATATCTGAACCTCTAACAAGGACAAGAAACATATTACAACTCTAGATATGAATCTTTCACACCCATGATTATGTGAAATTCAATGACAATTCATTCAAAGATGAACAATACAACCAAGAATAAGATGAGGTACACATTGATAATCAGGACATACTCCCTCAATTTACCAATAATGATATAATTATGAATAAAAATGAGGTATTACAAGGATTCAAAGATATAATTAAATAACAACCCCTTGATCATGCATAAATTCTATAAGCCATATTGAAAATCAATAATAAGATAAATAATGGTCAATATTCAACCCCTCCAATTAATAATGTTGTTACACCTCCAGTGGGGCCAACTCAACGAACTCATATAACACAACTTAATATTTTTATTCAACCATCAATGACATCTACACCAATTATGGCTAGATCTCCAACTCCAGATGTACAATCCCTTATGCATGAAATTGTTACTTTATAGTCTAAGATGTTACATCTCGAGAAGGGAACAACTAGGCCATTACATGCCTTGGATTCCAACATTCTCTTGCATACACCTTTGACACATCACATGATGACACCTCATTTTCCATATGATTTCATGGCACCCAAACTCACATTATATGATGGAAAGAGTGACCCAGAGCATCATGTCATAGCTTTTCATAAAACATGTTTATACTATGTATCCAATGATTGACTTTTTATGAAGCTATTTCCATGTAGTCTCAAGGATTATGCCCTAGAGTGGTTCTATGATTTTCCAAATCAATCTATCATGGTATTCAATCCTTTAGATGACATGTTACTAACACACTTATCTATCAACATCAATGATAAGATATCATATGCACAAATAACACAATTGAAACAAAAGTCAAATGACCCTATCACCAATTATGTCTTACGATACAAGATAATATTATCCAAATTGACTAGCCCCATGGAAGACATAAAGCTTTAGGATATATTTAAATAGAGTCTATTACCAACAATGCATAAAGCTATCTTATTTAATGAGCTTCCCATATTTACCGATATATGTCACACAATCAAGGAAAGAGAGGTTAAGCTCTTAGCAATGGGAAAAATCAAGTGCACAAATGGATCCGAATCAACTATTAAAATTTCAAACAAACCTCCATACAAGGTAAGGGCCACAAAAAATAGAAGTGATCAAAAGACCATAGTCAATGTACTTTCCAAGCTATCTCCCACATTGGTTTTATTCTCTCCTTGACATAAAATCTTCACTAATCTTTCAGAGTCATTAGCATGGGTTCTAAAAAAACTATTGGAATGCAATGTCATATCTCTCCCTCCCATTAAAGAGGGTGATATGACATGGCCTATTCTAAAGAGTTATGATTCAAATGCATAATGTGAGTATCACAAGGCACCAGGCCACATGAAAAACATATGCATTAGCCTAAAGCACAAGATACAATATCTCATTGAGGTTAACATTATTGATGTGGGCACACCCATAAAGTCACTAAAACAATAACAAACAGAGGCTAAGACACTAAATATATTTTGATATCCTTTCTTGAAGCATATAATGAATGAGGTAGGGGCACATTAGGTGTTTAGTATACATACCAAGTGCATCCACCACCATATTCCTATCACACTGTTACAAAGAAGACACATCCAATACATAAAATTATTGGCATGTATCACACTACAGTTGCACCTAGACTACTTATCACATTTTTAGAGTAAGAGATTGTGTATGATTACAAAGATTTACATGTGATCTTTATACAAGCATACATAGACCACCATCCCATTCACAATGTTATGATTGACAATGATCAAGCATAAACACGTGTACCATGACACTCTTACAATACTTGGGCTAAAGAGAGTGGAATATAATCCCCATAGATATAGTCACTAGTGGTTTCAATGGCCATGTTTAGAGTTTCATTGAGGAGATTATGCTTCCATTACTAGTTGGATGACCACACATATCCACTTAGTTACTAATAGTACCTAGTACATGTGTATTTGATATATTATTGGGTAGGCCATGGTTACAACAAATCTGAGCCATCCCATCTACAATACACTGATGCCTAAAGTATATGCATGTTAATTAGGTGGTTAAGGTTGAGGATGTCCCATATGAGTATCCTATACCCATTTCAACATAGTTTCTAGTTATATTTCCAACACAAACACCAGTTATAGTTCCATCACCATTACTAAATATTACATGGTTATCAATTATAATAGAGATTACATCTCCTATACATACATCATAGTATTTAGCAGATTCATCAAAGCATGATAGGTCTTCCTACGATATCTACACATATGCATACTCTCCCATAGAGACCATTATTAGAGAGACTCCTATGTTAGTGATACATCACAAATTATAGAGGACTTTACTCTACATAGTTTATGCTAAGACCAATTTTATTGGGTTTTATGGGTTTTTAGCACAGGGCACCTACATCACCTACAACTTCTACTTCTACTAGATGGGTCTTTAAGACCCCTATAGTTCACAGTGCATTATAGTTAGTGCCACAACATCATATCATCACCAAAGAGGTAGCTTCAGACTCAGATTATAAATCAGAGCAGATCATGGGCTCATATTTTCCCTTTCACACTAAACACATGATCATAGTTCCCCTATTTAACATAGGACATAGTGATAGTCAGTCTTTCATGAGACTCGTTAGTTAGTATGGTTCCTACCCTTGTACATATGAAATGATATTAATTCACCAAATAATTAGATATACATTAGTATATCACAATAATATGGAAATATAGTAGAAATTATGAATAATAGATAAGCCACTTTGAGGGTGAAACCTCCAAACTGTTTGTAATAAGAATAAATACTCAAATATGATGATGAATAACTAACCCTACCTATTATATATAGTATAACAAGGCCATGTACCACCCATAGGGTGACCTACTAAGTATATGAATGCATAAATAAATGTAAAATAATATGCAAAATGGTTATGCAAGCCACAAGTTCACTACACATATTCCTAGACATGATAATGGTTAAGGGCATAACATGCCCTTCCCCTTAAAAAAAATGTTATCCTCAACATTGAAGCAATCTCAGATATTGTTGCATGAATGATTCATCCTCCCAAGTAGCATCTTCAGAAGGTAAATTCTTCCATTTGATCAGATACTCAATAATCAGTCTAGACTATAGCTACTTAGTATGTGTTTAAAGGACCACTTTAGGATCAAGAATAACCCTCCCTTCCTCATCTAATTTTGGTAACTTGTTTGAGTGGTAACTCTCTATCTAATGACATTTTTAAGGCAAGATACATGAAATACTAGATGAATGCAAGAGGATGGAGTAAATTCCAGCTTGTAGGCCACACTACTAATTTTTTAGAAGATTTTATAAGGGCCATAATACTTGGGAGACAACTTATTATCCTTTTTTTATTTCTTCAAGGATATCTACTTATATGGATTCAAGTGAAAAAACACCCAATCACTAATTTGAAAATGCCTCTCACTCCTGTGTTGATCTACCTATTGCTTCATGCGATTTTGGGCCATAGCTAAATTTTCATGCAAACCAACAAGGACTTGATGTTGACATTGAAGGTGTTCTTTCATTGCACATACCTTTGGGTGGGTATTCATGGGTGAAGTGAAGGATGGAAGATGTTATCCATATAATTCCATAAAAGGAGACATTTTAGATGAACTATGCATTGAAGTATTATACCACCATTTAGCCAAAGACAACCACTAAACACATTTATCTTATTTATCTGACATAAAACATTGAAGGTACCCTTCCAGACACTTGTTGACCACCTCATTTTATCCATCAGATTGAGGATGATAGGATGAGGTATGAGACAATTGGGTTCCTAAACATGCAAATAATTTTGTCCAAAAATTACTAATGAATATGGGATCTCGATCACTAATAATAATCTTAAGAGTACCATGCAATTTCTAAACTATATTAAGGAAGGCAAAAGCTACTATACTAACCACCAATGGTTGAGATAAATAACAAAAATGATTTTACTTTGTGAGTTTATCCACAAAAACCATGATAACATTTTTACCTTTATATTATGGTAACCCAATAATGAAATCCATAGATACCTCTTCCTATCATTGACTAGGGATGGCTAAGGGTTATAAAAGACCTAGGGTTTTAATGGTTTCACCTTTATTTTGATGATAGACCATACATTTAGCCACATAATTATGTATATCCCCCTTGAGTCATTTCCAAAAAATCCTTCTTAACTCTATGATAGGTTTTTAAAAACTCCAAGTGACCGCCAAGTGGAGATGCATGAAGTTATTGAAGGATTTTCTATTTGAGAAGAAAATTATGACACATATATAATCTATCTTTATTCCATAATGCATTCCCATTCCATTTAAACTTTTCAATCCCATCGAAACCCTGCTACAAATTCTAGATCAATGCATGGGTAATACTATCATTATTCCATTCTACCTTTGCTTCCTTGAGCCAGTCTGCCTACCAAATGGTCATGGCACATAATAACGCCTCAACTGGTTCATCTTGCTTAGATAGTGCATCAACCACCACATATTCTTTCCTTTTTGGTAGACTATTTAAAAATCAAAACCTAACATTTTCATCACCCATTTTTGCTTTTCTTTAGAGGATAACCATTGTTCCATAAATTATTTAAGGCTATCATGATCAATCTTTACCTGAAAGTGATGACCCAATAGATAAGGTCTTCATTGTTTGAATGCATGTAGAATAGCCATCATCTCTTTCTCATAGATGCGTTTGAGCTGATTTTTACCCTTTAGTTGATAACTTTCAAAGGTAATGGGATTACCCTCTTGCATTAGTACTACACCAATATTATATCCAGATGCATCATATTCAACCACAAAAGTCTTAGAAAATTTTGGATTAGCCAATACCAGGGTGGTGCATAGAGCTATTTTCAATTACTCAAATGCCTTGGTAGCTATACCAGTCCACTGGAAAGAATCTTTATTCAAAAAATAAGTGAGTGGTAATACAATACTACCATAGTGTTTGACAAACCTATGATAATAAGTAGTTAGCCCCAAAAATCCCCTTAGTTTCTTAAGTGTCTTGGGAATCTACCACTCCATGATGGCTTGGAATTTTTTAGAATCAACTTTTACTCCTTCATGTGATACAATATGACCAAATATTTCACTTTTTAAACTCCAAAAGCACATTTGGATGGTTTAACATACAACTGATGTTGCTCAATAACTAAGAGTTCCTATTTCACATGAATGCAAGTGGTCTTCCCAAAATTTTCTATAAATAAGGATGTCATCATAAAACACAAGTACAAACTTTCTAAAAAATGGCCTAAAATCCATATTCATCAAACTCTAGAAGGTGGATGGTGTATTGGTGAAACCAACAAGCATGACCAAAAAATCATAATGGCCTTCATGAGTACGAAAGGTTGTTTTAGGAATGTCCTCCTCATGGATCCAAATGTGATGATACCCAAAGCAAAGATATAATTTTTTAAAATAAACAACACCATGTAATTCATATAACAAATCATCAATTATAAGAATAGGAAACTTAGCTTTGATAATGAACTTGGTGAGGTCTCTATAATCTGGGCACATCCTCCAAGTTTCATCCTTCTCTCACACCATGACTACTAGAGAAGAATATTCAATTTGTATATGGAAAATAGTACCTACCTCTAAAAAATCTTGTATCATTTTTTAAATTTCACTCTTCGGGCATAAGGATATTTGTATGGTCTGATGTTGGGCAGATTACTTTTAGGAATAAGTTTGATGGCATGATCATTAGTAAGATTAGGAGGAAGACCTTTTGGCATGGGTCCAAAACAATCAAATGCTCATCCAATATTTTTTTTAACTAAAGATTGGTAGACTCCTTAGTTTGTTGAACATCAATGGAAAATAAGCGTGCCATAAATCTTTCAACAACTTTTTTTAGCATCTTGGTCATCTGATGTAAACTAACCATTTGTGGATATTTAAATCTTAATCCCCATAGTTCAATTGGCTTAACTTTAGAATAAAAATACATGAATAGCTCATGGAAATTCATCTCAATAGTACCCAATGTGGGGAGCCATTGTAATTCCAAAACAATGTCAATCCCCCCCATAGGAATAACAAACATAGGAGAATCTAGCAAATAGTCCCCCATTGCTAACCTAATAATTTGGCATTTTCTAGAATAATTAACTGTACCACCATCTATAATCATGACTTGAAATTCTAGGGCTAGGTAGATGAAACAATTCAAATGAGTAGCCAACTTACTATTGATAAAATTGTGTGTACTAGTTGAGTCAATCAACATTGTGACCTTCTATTTCTTAATGAAACCCAACACCTTAAGAGTTTGAGGAGTATAAACACCTGCAAAGGTATGGTAAGAGATAGTAGGTTGAGAATCTATAGCTTCATCCTTAGGTCCTTCAAAACCCTCAACAAATGCCTCCTCATCTTCTTCATCCTCATCAACCCCTTCAATGTAAAATAATTTATTTTTAACACATTGATGACCTTTGCTCCATTTTCTATCGCAATCATAACATAACCCTTTGACACCTTTCTCCTCAATTTGGTGCAGTGTCAATCTCGTAGGTTGAGGCTATGATGGAGTTGGGAAGGTACATTTTTGACTAGTAGTGAAAGGATGACATTTGATCATCTCTTTTTCTTCTGCCAAGCGTGCCCTTGGTATAGCTTCAGATATAGTTATGGGGTTAAAAATATGAACCTCTAATTGAATACTCTCTTTTAGTTTACCTAGAAAAAGGTCAGTCAAATTTGCCTCAGTGATATCCTTCACACGTAAGGATAGATTTTGAAATTGATGAATATAATCCTTCACTATTCTTATTTGTCATAGTTTGGCTAATTGGTTAAAGTAGTTTTTAAAAACATTATCATGATAATGAGACATTAGTTTATTAGAGAATACTGACCATGTAATAGGAGCACCAGTCTTCTTCTTTTGAGCATAAAACCAATTATACCAAATGAATGGATCAAGTTCTAGATATAAAAATGCCACAACCACCTTTTGAGAGCTAGGAGTTTGGTGTAAATCAAATAGATTTTCAATTTGAGTGATCCAAGTGAGTGGATCCTTACCATTAAACTTGTGTAAGTCTACTTTTGGAAATATTTATTTTACCCTCATATTAGTGGTGTTAGTATTGAGAGGAGGACTAGAAGGAAAATGTGGAGGGATGTTAAGTGGTAAATGAGATGAAATGGTAGCCAATTGTGTCATGATTTGATGCAATTGATTGTTCATGCCACTAAGCTCCCCTTGCATTGTTGATATTTGAGTTTGGACTTGCACATCCTTATGAATTAAGCCATGTAGATTTGATAAATCATATCAGATGATTTAGAATCCATATCATCCCCTAAAGGAGTTTTATGGGTGTATTTCCCTTTTTCCCATTCATGGATGTTAGGACCAACCATAGAAAGGCTTGATGCTGAACCTTAGTTTACCTCATTGACCCAACTTTGAACACTAATTTTTTAAGTATTTTGGCCTAAAATCATAAATATAAAATAATATACCCAAACTAATTTTTTCTAAGGTTTCAAAAAATATAAAAAATTCTAAAAATTGCGTGCTATGGAGTAAATTTATGAAAAAACCTAAAATGGAGATAAATTTTAAAAAACATATCCAAATAAACTAAAATTTTAATGGAAACTTACTTGAATAATTTCTCAACTCTAGTAAAAACATTGTAGAGGAATTTGCACCCATTTGTAAGATATATCCAAATTTCAAGATCCAGGGATTTTGACCTGATTTTGGCCCAAATCGATACTCTGATACCACTTGAAATGATATTAATTCACCAAATAAGTAGATATACATTAGCATATCACAATGATATGTAAATATTGTATAAATTATGAATAATAGATAAGCCACTTTGAGGGGGAAACCTCCCAAATGCTTGTAATAAGAATGAATACTCAAATATGATGATGAATAACTAATGTTATCTCCTATATATAGTCTAACAAGGCCATGTTCCACCCATAGGATGACCTACTAAGTATATGAATGCATAAATAAATGTAAAATAATATTCAAAAGGGTTATTCAAGCCATAAGGTGACTACACATATCCCTACACATGCCAATGATTAAGGGCGTATAAACATACTTCCTTCTCTCTTTCTCTCACTCCTAAATAATTTATTTTTCATTTGCTTGTACATAAATTATACTCAAAAAATAAAAAAACAATATAACATGTCAAAAAAAAACATTCAAATATTTTGAAAATATAAAATTTATAGATTGTATGTATTGTTATGTTTACATTTCTACTACTTTCCAAATATTGCATATTACTAGCTATCCTAATATAGTTAGTTTTATCATACACATGCTTCACTTGTTCTTGTTAAGGGATTGAAAATTATAGAAAAGACTCCGGTCCACTACACTGATCTAGAATAGCTATTATCCACCCACTGGGGGAATTTATATTGATCCATGTTTATGCATTTGATACATCTACCCACTTAGGGGAATCTCCTACACAATTATGATAACTAGATTTTATCTTTACATATTATACATTCTAGTTTATGCATTGATTTATCTTGATATTTATCATTGCTCCTCATTGCTAACATTTTTTTACCAACTATCAGTAGTTAGAATTATTATATATGCATCCTAGCATCTACATATTATTGTACTACATAGTTATACCTCCTTTCATTTCTAGTTATCCTAGATTAGAATTGATTGTGATCCTACGATTTTTTGATATTTGAGGGCATTTTAATATGCCATTGTTATTTGAATCTAAACCACTCCTCTATTTGTATGCCTTGGACATGTGCCCATGTCCCTTGTGTGTGCTTTTTTCTACTTCTATATGTGGACATTTGAACATGTCCTTCTATGTGGCTCTAAGCCAAATTGCTTGTTGTCTGCATATGTGGACATTTGAACATGTCCTTGTGTGTCTTCATTCTTAGATTTAGTGACATGTGCCCATGTCCCTTGTATTGTGTCCCCTTGGCCTACCCCTATGTGCCTCATGTGATTTTATGTATGCTTCATTATATGTTTCTACACCATGAAAATTGTATTTTCTTGTTACACACACTCCATATTTTGATGCCACGAGGGATCTCCTGCATCTACCCTTCCTACTTGGGAACCATGATGGACATCATGCCCCATCCCCCTAGGTAGTTACTCAGATTTACTATTACACATTAATGAAATCTATCTTAACACCCTTGTACAATGCTATATTATAACATACATCTTACATTACTTACTTATGTTTAGATATATTTACATTCTGATGTTATGTTTATACATTGATTGGAATATCATGAACATGCTTTAGATAACACAGTTTACAAAGCTAATTCTTTAGAGAAAAGTTCTTACATAGATTTCACAACTACCCTCAAAAGAGGGTACATTCATAGGTGTTTGCCATAGAGATCAGGCTCCTAATTTCTATTCACAGATAAATTTTAACACAGGCTCATTTTTAGAAATCAAACACAGGGCAAATACAATAAAAAATAGAGACTTAGAGAATAGTTCAGATCACCTAGATTTTAGACCAAGTAGACATTAGCACCCAAATTAGGATACTAGGGCCATAGGGCACTACTCTCCACTAAAGGGTGATACTATATAGTATCCCCAATTTTAGGATAGTCCATATTATTTAGACTAGTATACCAGGTACAATACATATTTGCACAAATATAATCATAAGTTTGATAATTATGTTCAGATTTTGCTCAAATACACTCGTTTTAGCTTATATTCATACCAATTTCTTAGATTTTGGGGCATCATACACTATGTGATCACTCCCACATTTAGTTTGATCACATAGATTCAATTATTACATACTCAGTTCAAATTCAATATACTCAGATACTAGATTGGGGGCATGTGTGTGACACATAGTTTCCATATACTCAGCTACATATAGGTTGATCAAATTGAATGACAAACTATATGTTATTATCTACACTATATACACTTTCTACCACATTCTAGGTTATCACTAGACTCATGACTTAATCTATTTGTAGTGGTTGGCATTATGAAATGGCCACATAGTTGACATACACAATTAGATTTACTTAGTTAGATACTTTCAACACTTTAGGTAGTTTAGTTATAGATGCATCTACTTCACATAGATGGGTAGTGATAGAATCATGGCCTATTTGAGTTATTGAGCTGCTAACATGAGAGGATTTTACACACTTATAGTCTTATCTATGATATTCATAGATCAAGATCTATTGAGTAGGGGTGGGCAATGATGGAGTCAAAATTAGATTGAGTTTTTGAGCCAACCATATGAGGATTGAACAAGCCATCAACTTAGTCCAAGCCATTCAACAATATGATCACTATGTACACTCACACATATAGGTTATCATCAGGTTCATGCATTAGTTCACATACCCAACAATGTGTATTCATTATTTTTCTCTATCTTAGCTTTACTCAATTTATTTTAACATAGTCTTTTGCTTTTGATCATCTCTTAAGTAAGGACTAATTTTTGTATTGGATGGTGGAGCCTAATCTTATTATAATGTTTAGCTCTTGATAGGGGGTGTGGGGGGGCAATGCCCCCCCACTATGGTCTACATGGGGGTCTAGGGGGGAAACAACCTACTTGGAATCCCCCCTGGTGGGGGTTCAAGGGTAATGACCTCGAAGCAAAATTTTATTAAAAATGCATTGTAAAATATTGTAATTTCATAGTAAATCTGGTCCATTCACTATTAGGTTACATATCTAATGGTAGAAATTATGTTTGTGATTTTTTCTCCTGATACATAACTCTCTTTTGTTATGAGGGCATTGAAATTATGGTGGTATAACGTATGTGAGTGAAGAGGAGATTGTAGTGGATGTATTATAATTTTTATCCCTTCATTTTGTTAGACTAAATAAAGAGAAGAATTAGCTATTTATATGTAGATGTAGCCCATATTAGGTGAACCACGTTAAATATATTTCTATCTTGTGTCGTGTTTTCTACATTTTAATTCCATATTTATTTAATATATATTGTTCTATGTTCTATATTACTAACATTTTGCATGTTTCATTACAATACATTGTTTTGGATCATGTTCCACATACACAGACCTAGATTTGCATACTTAGACTCAACTGTTTCAATTTATTTCTCTCATATCTTAGTTTTGAAAGTATATAAAATAAATTACATGATTAGGGTGTGTAGAAGAAAACCCGGTAGAATACGCACGTGAATCCAGATGAATGTGGGAGTTCCTCTTTGGCTAGGCAAGAATAACCTACAAGTAACAAAGACACTTGAAAATGGGTTGGTTAGATGGTTAGTTGACTAGACTACCTAGTGTACGCTAGATTCGAGAAGCACAAGGCTTATTAGGAGGCTGTCAATCCACTTTTAATAAAAATTAAGTATGATAATAGAAAGTAATTGCATGTAATGGTAATAAAATAAATATTTGCGAGAAATGAAATGATAACTTGTTTATAAAATAAAAATGATCAAATTTAATGCTGAGATGGTTAGGGTCTGGTCTAGAAAATCAGAAAAGGTTCTATAATCAGAGGGAAGCATAGAAAGTGACATTTGATTGGAGGCAGAAGGGTGAAATTTCTTGCTAGAAAATTTTGCCATAGGGAACCATCGACGGTTAGGGTAAACCATCAGTGGTTAGGTAATCATCGAAGATTAAGATAAAACATCGATGGTTAGGGAAACCATCAATGGTTGCATGTGTAAAATCTAGAAGTGAATAAAACAAAAAGTACATATTAGATTTTGGTCAAATGAAGGTTGGGTATGAGGCTAGAATATGGGAAGTGAGGTATAAGAGGACCATCTAAGGTATTGATACTAAAATTAGATAAATCACATAAAATAAACATTAAATACCTATCACCAAGAAGAAGAAGTCTGAATTGATGTGGCTAGAGTAACAGTGCTTTAACCTTTTGGTATGATTTTGGCAATGTTTTGAGTCTCAAATGATGATGCTTGCTCATTGATATAAAAGAAATATTGAATACCTGATTGTTGATAATAGAAGATCCTTGATCCATTTCTCTTCTCCTTTTATAGGCATAAGTTATTAAATAGGGTGAGAGAGAGTTACAAAATTGATCAATGGTAAAACTACCTATTTTTATAACTTTAAAAGCTTCATTTCAAAGACAAGTTACCATTTTTGAAGTTTCTAAACTCACACAAAGAGCTGGATTCCTTTAAAGATTTAAAATTAAAAGAGGGTTACCTAACTATCAGTGGTTAAGGGTAACTATTGATGATTTTCCCAACCATAAATGGTTCAACGGTTACAAACAAAAAAGGTTCGATGAGTTAAAAGGTGGGTTTTGGGAATGTTAGGTCATTAATGAACCTAGTTATAATCTTGAGGGTTAGGTGACACTAAAACTATCATGTGTAGTTTTTAGGTGTCTATATTTTGCCCCTTTTTGTTATGTATCTTGGAGAAACTACAAAAAAAAAATACGAAGCTGGTCAAGGTCCAAGTCTGGTTGCCCCAAGTTGTGAGAGGAGGTATCCCCCCTCAAACTAAGAAATGATTGAGGTGTATGGAAATTGGGTCATGGTTTGATAGGTAAAACAAAGTGGTTGAGGTGGTTGCAGAGTTGTGAACTCACACACAAAAGGTGATGAAGAATGATATCAATATCATGTAATGACTAAGTTTGCCAAAGTTGAAAAATAAGGTCAGGTGCTAGGTAAACACAAAAGGGTAACCGATCCATAGTGTTGGTTATAACTGATTAGGTTAGGCCTTTCAAGTGATATATGCAAAGTTGGGTAGGTTATAGGTCTCTAGGTTTAGGGAGTGCTCTCACAAAATAACCCAAGTAGTGGTTAGGTCATGCACTAGACAGTGCAAAGTTTGAATGTTTAACTTGGAAAAATTGGTCAGAATGATCAATGGTCAATGCAAAATTGGTGAAAAATAGGTGAAAGATCTAGTCAAAGAAAAAAAATCAAATAAGATGTGGCAAGGCAAAAGGGGTAAGGTTAGGTTGGGAAGTGGCCAAGTTAACTTCAACTGCACTAAGTGAGTGGACACTACCTACATAGATCCTTAGACACCTAGATCTATAAGAACTTTAGGTCCAAATGTAGTTCTAGGTAGAATGTAAGGGGAAAAAGTAAAGGGCAAGAAGGTTGGTTTAGAAAGGAGGAGGTAAAGAAGGAAAAAGGGAGGAAACCTAACCATCAATAGTTAGGGGACCCTAATTGTTGATGATTAGGGGTAACCATCGATGGTTCCTTAACTGTCAAAGGTTAGGGTAAAACCCTAAAACCCATGAGTATAAAAGGTAAAAACAAAAGGTAATCTAACTCATTTTGACTTTGAGCAATTACTAAGAGAGTGCTTGAGTGATTGGCAAGTGGAGATCTGGGAGTGATTATCAGCTTAGTGAGGGTTGACTGAGGTGGAATTTTATGAGTAGGTCATCTATTGTTTGAGTGATGGATGGTAGACATAGATGTGGCTGAGTGGGGGTGGGGAAGCTCTGACCATGCCAGTGAACATGGAATGGGGTAGGTCCTATCTTTAAACTGACTAGAATAGGCATAATTTCATGGATAAAAAAAATATAGAAAAGGATAGATAGGAGAAAATGGTGGGGAAAACAAGATAGGTGGGCTATGATTCCCTAGGGGTTGAGTTTGACAAAATGAGGGAAAAAAATAAAGGGGTAGTAGGATTGGGCAGGAAAAATTGGTAAATAAGGTGGAAGTAAGAAATTAAGGTAGATTAGATGTTTTATAGGAGATTGGGTGTTGGGTTTGGAAAAAGGTGGTAGGTTTTAACCACCAGTGGTTACACTCAGTAACTATCAGTGGTTAGATCCTAACCATCGACTATCGATGAGGGGGGCCATGTAGACCCCAGAACCATTGATAGTTTCTTGAACCATAGATGGTTAACCAATAGATGGCCAACCTCTAAAGCAGAAAGGTAGGAAAGGGTGAATAGGTTAGGTTAAGATGATAAAGTGGAAAGTAAAAGAGGTAGATAGGTTGAAAACATAGGTTAAGATGATGAGTTAAATAGATTTTCATGTCAAAAAATGGGTTTAAGGCATAGGTTTCAATGTCCTAGGGGGTTTGGAATAGGTGGGTAGGATAAATAATATTGAAGATATTAGCATGGAAAGTTTAATAGTGTTGGATTGATTGTGCAGGCACTCAAGCACATCTAGATGAGAGATTGGGTCCCTAAGATATTTATAGACTACCAGGACTAGATGACAAATGTGGAGTGGTGATAGATGGAGGTGGTTAGCCTAGGGGCCATGTCATTACTAGCACTTGTCATGAGACATAACTATGATTATGGACCTCATTAAGATATGGGACCCAACCACAAACACCATCTTGCTCTTGATAGGTGAGATGTCTATTTTATTGAAAGATGTCCATAGGATCACATAGCTACTGATTTAGGGGGATTTAATTTACCATACAGAAAGTGAGGAGTGAGAGGATTTTATGGAGTGGTTATTTGGTGATGATCGATAGGAGGCCAAATTTCACATGGGGGTTTGTGTTATGGGTTATTATATTAGAGGGCCCTAATTGATAGGTGTTTGATGACTATGATGATGATGGTGATCTCCTACTTCACTATTCTAGACTTGAAAAATAGTTGATTCCCTTCTTTATTACTAGGAGTGATAATAGAGATACTACTTAGAGGCATGGTTTTTGGATGGTCACCTATACTATTGGTATATATATACAAATATCTCTAGGCATTCAAAGTGAAGAGATGATATAACATCAATGTTGGGTTCATGCTCCACTATTACCGTATGAGCACATATGCATGTTGAGACTAGTTGGGTTACCATGGGATAGATTCACACCTACAAATTATAGAGTTAGTTTCATGTGATGGTGTAGAGACCTTGCACTTTTAGGAGTAGGAGATGGAGCTAGCGATGTGGAGTGGTTCTAGGGTCAGTTGGATAGCCTAGTTGTAACTAACATCATATAGAGGCCATATTTGGATTGGCTTATATGGATAGGATACAAGTATCATACCTTGTCACTACAGAGATGGAAATGGCCTTATGGTAAGAGAGATAGGGAGATTGAGAGGATCCTAGTTGATCAGGTTAGGATACAATTCAATATTCTACAAGATATACCTCTAGATGTTCCTCATTATAGAAGGAAGGATGCAGAGTAGGACTTACTGGAGCCATAGCCATAGGAGGGTTACCATATTTTGAGGAGATACCAATTATATCTCCTATTGATGATGTCAAAGCCACTAAGAGATACATAGGATGGTACTAGACTATGTATGTGGCTACCAAATTTATATGGGGAGATGTTAGACATGGGTCTATAGATGTTGATCCAACACAGGTATAGGGTAGAGGTGTAGGTGACTAGATATTGATATCCCTTACAATAGCCCAAGCTTAGATAGCTAAATTATATGCCTAGATTGTTATTTTATAGGGACAGGTTACCACCCTGATAGGTGAGCGAGACCAGGTGAGGGCCAACCTTGCATCAGTCACCCAGGAGAGGTATACTCTGTGACAAAGGGTAGTGGTTGTTGGATGAGGAGCAAGAGTAGTGGACTTAGTTCTAAGGATGTGGTATGCAACTACCATTGAGGAGATTAGATATTATGAGGCTATTGTATTCACCTAGTTACCTAACATGATGAAGTATGGGGAGTACAAGACCAACTTGTCAGGTGGTTCAACCGTGGCTACACTAGGTTAGTGGGTAGTTTCTACATTATAGGTAGCGACATTAGGGGGTCCACCACTAGATGGTGGAGCAGGTGCAAGTACTCTAGGTGCAGGTGATTCAGGTGTAGGCCCATGATGAGATTTCACATTTTTTTATATGTATATATATTTTGATACTGGCCTGTGTACTGAAGATGCAAGATGTACCCATGAGAGACAGATATTATGTGTATTATGATGTGTTATGACTTTGATGATTATGATTTTGATTATGGATCATTTATGATTGTGGCATGTTCCTATGTGTACAATATGTTAGCATAGACATTGTGATGTTATGGTTGATTTGATTATGATGTTATATGCTTATGGATGCCTTTATGATCATGACATTTATTAGGATGATTGTTATGTTTATCATGGTTATGGTGAGTATGAGATGGATTATGACATGTTATGTTTTTATTTGATTATGATGATAGTGATATAAATTATTATTAGGATGATATTATGTGATGTGTTTACAATGATTAAAATGATGTGTATAATTTTATAATGGTTTTAATGGTAAGTAATGGTATATTATGTTGATGATCACTTATGGTTGCATTTATTTTAAGGAAATGATATTGATTGATAAGTATGCTAATGTTTTATTAATGATCTCGATGATAGTGATGATGTTTATTGTTATGATTATGATTATGATGATTATGTTAATGATTATTATGTGGATGTTTAATGTTTTTAGGATGATTATGATGATTTAGATTAAATGTTGGTATGATGATATTGAGAAAGTTTGATGTGCCTTATGATTTTTGACTTAAAATGATGGGTAGGATACAGTCATGATTTTTATGGTTTTAGCAATAGTTGATTTGTCTTGGATTATGATGTTTAAGATAGGTGGAAACATGAGAAAGCATGACCATGTCAAAAAGAAGGCTAAAATGGCTCAAATTTCACCAAAAATGAATAAGGAGTAGGCATGTTGCTTTGATTAGGAAGAAATGAATAAAAATAACCCATAAGTGGATTGAATTAGTGAACACAAGCCGATCAAATGCTTCATAAGCGTGTGTTTGGATTGATAAAAAGGATGTCTTGATCATTGCATATCAATTAAGCTCATAATCCCTTGAGTTTAGAGAGGAATGAAAGCAATAGGGGTGAAGGGTAAATGGTTTAAGGGTTAACCTCATGTGGGTTAAGTTGCCCCTTCTATAGGTGACCAGAGGGTTGTAAGAGACAAGTCCATACCACAGAATAATGTGTAGACTGATCAATTTGGGAAGTCTATGAATGCCATTTATAGGAGCCTATTGTGGCACGATGATATTAAGAATGGCATTTTTAAGAGGTAATTTTGGCTTACTTATTTTTATTTTTTGATAAAATTATCTTATTGATTTTGTGTAGGTGATTGAAGTTAATCGATGCAAGAAGCTTCAAATATTTGTTTTACTTTTGATTCAAGGAAGTGGTCTAAAATTATAAATTTATAGCTATACTTCAAGGGAGCAGTCTATTTTTAATCAATTTGGGAATATATGGGCATCTGTCCTTTAAGGGAATAGTCTGCATTGTTTTGAGGATAATGATTTGGAATATAATTTTGTCTGACATGGACAAGTCTATGAGGCCCAAGGATCTACCTTTATGGAGGCAAGACTTTTGCATAAGAGGTGAATAATAAATGGGAGGGAGAGTTTGAGAAATGATTGACCAGGGATTCCATTTATTGAAAGACAAAAAGTATCCATGAGAACCATGTTATAGGTAGAGTCATGGTACCCATACTTAGGATTAGGGGTAGATGTTTGTGATAGATAAATCACATGGTTTTGTGTTGAAATTAATCATTCTCAAAGGTGAAATGTAATTGAAAGGAAGGGTAGAATCTAGGATGAGCTTAATTTAGTCATAAAAGTGAGTGTGATCCTATTAAAAATAGAAAGGATGTAGATTTGAAGTGTTGATAGGCTTAGGCTCTAGTTTTCCCTTGAGAGAGAATAAATGGTAAGCACTCGATCCATACTTATGGGTTATAATATAAGGTCCTAACCAATTAAAAGTGAACTTGACCTTCTTGGTATTTTCCATGTTGGTGACATGTTGATTTTATTTAAGGACAAGGTCACTAATGTTGAAGTCCCACTTTTTTAAATGCTTGTTGTAGGCACGTTTTATTTGTTCTTGATAGACATGAAGATGATTGAGCATGTCCAAGTAATTTTCATCAAGAAGCTCGAGTCATGTGAGGCATTCTTGGTGACAATTGCTCTTAGAAAGAATGTCATGAAAGGATATGTGAAGAGATAGAATTTGAACTTTGAGAGGTATAACTACCTTAGCTCCATAGATGAGGGAGAAAGGTGTATCCCCTATGGCAATTTAGATAGTAGTGTGATAGAGCCATAAAGTGAATGGGATGTGGAGGTGCCAATCCCACCCAAAATCACTAACCACCTTGGTGAGAATTTTGATGAGGGTTTTTATTGGAAGCTTCTATCTATCCATTGGCTTGTAGATGATAAGGCGAGGAACAGCTTAAATCAATGCCAAAAGAGTCACAAAGTGCTTAGACCTTTTTGTTTTTAAAAGACTTTCTATTATTAGTGATGATTTTATGAGGGACACTGAAGTGAAAAATGATATGGTGATCAATAAACTTGATGTTTTTTTTAGCCTTAGTTTATATAAATGGGACGACTTTCACCCACTTAGTGAAATATTATGTGGCCATGATGATATATTGATCTTATTGCAAAGAATGGGGGTTGATTTCCCTGATAAGATCAAGAACCGATTGTGAGAAGGGCCAAAAGTCTTGAGATACTTGGAGACTATGATAAGGCACATGATGAAGGTTGGCATATTGTTGACATTTGACACATTTATTGACATAGTCACAACAGTCCTAGTTAAGTGTGGGCTAGTAGTAGCCAAGGTGAAGAATACACATAGCAACAACCATGCCACTAAAATGTCCCCCACAAATGCTGTCATGGGATTCTTTAATGATGTGAGAGGCTTCATGGTTATGAAGGCAATAAATAAGAAGGATATCTAAGACTTGTTTATAAAGGATGCCTCTTAATATGATCTAATGAGAGGTTCCTTGGATGAAACCTCTTTGGGCATTCCTCGAAAGATTAGGAGGGAGAACACCAAGGTTAAGATAACTGAATGTTTAAGTATACCATGTTTTTAAAGGGGATGTCTCCACTCTATAAATGGTAAGAAGATCATAACTCAGATAAGATAGGGTGATAAATAGGTGGATGGTAACAAATAGTTTGGATTTGGAGGGTTAAGATGGTATTTGGGAAGCAAGAGAGGCCATGGTATATACAAATTTGTTGGTTGATCATGGGACGGATTAGATGGCATAACAATCAAACAAGGCCAAGAGGGTGTCTATAAGTTGATTGTATTTTAGGAAAACATTATTTTTACATTGATAAGCTCCTGTGACTTGGTTAATGACAAGTTGAGAATCCCCAAAGATGCTAATTATTTTGATCCCCAAACCTATGACAGTTTGAAGACCTATGACTAAGGCTTCATATTCAGCCATGTTATTGATGCAATAAAATTCAATCTTAAAAGAGAGTGGAAGAGGTTATATATTAAATGAAATGAGAATCACACTACCCCACACCATTTTGGCATTTAGAGCCATCAAAAAACATGGTCATTTGGTAGGTGGACTCTTCTAAGGAAAGAGTTGTTATATATTCATCTGGGAAGGTAAGAAGAAAGAGTTTCTTGTTAGGCAGAGGGGATTCTACTAATTGGTCAACAATGACTTATCCTTTGATGGAATTTTGTGGGAGAAAATCAAGATTAAACTCATCTAGAAGCATGAGCCACTTAGCCATATGATGGTTTTAATATGTCTTAGAGTGCATGTACTTGAGAGGGTCAGTGTTAGTGAAAGGTTTTATGATTAAGGAGATAATGATGAACCTTGGAGGTGATAAAGACTAAATCAAGGAAAAGTTTCTCAAGATGAGTATACTAGGTTTCATATTTGATCAAAGTATGATTGATGTAATAAATGAACTAATCTTTATTTTGGTCATCATGATGAGTGAGCATGGCTCCCAAGGAATGATCAATGGTAGAAATGTATAGATAAAAGGGCTAATCTTACTTAAGGAGAATGATCATAGGTGGAGAAAGAAGATATTACTTGATTGAGTCAAAATCTTGTTGAAATTCATCAGTCCATTTGAAGGAGACATCTTTTTTTAGGAGGTGGTGAAAAGGTTAACAATGATTAGAAAGTTGAGAAATAAAGGGTCAGATTGACTGAAGTTTGCCTTGTAGGCTAGGAAGTTGCTTCAAGTTAGTGGGAGGAGACATATCTAAAATGTCTCTAGATTTGGTAGGGTTTACTTTTATTCCATGAAGGGAAATGATAAAGCCTAGTAGTTTGCCTAATAAAACCCCAAAGATGCACTTTTTGTGATTTAGCCTGACATGATAACAGTATAAACATTTGAAGATGATTGCAAGAATAACAAGGTGATATTTGTGATGCTTATATTTCCCCAAGAGATCATTGACATAATACTCAATAATATTATGGATTAGATTATGGAAGATATAGGTCATGGCCCATTGATAAGTGGCTCTAGCATTCTTTAGTCCAAAGGGCATGACCCGATAGTAGAAAGTTCCCCATGAAGTGATGAAAGAGGTTTTATGTTGATCTTTAAGAGTGATCAGGACTTGATTATATCTTGAAAAAACCTCCATATGTGATAGCATTTTTTGTCTAGCCGTGAGATCAACAAGTTGGTCAATGTTAGGAAGGGGAAAGCCATCGTTTAGATAGGTGAGATTAAGATCATGAAAGTTGATACAAAGACAAAGGCCCCCTGTTGGCTTGGTAATGGGAATGATGTTAGAGAACCATTATGGATATTCAATGGGCTGGATGAAATTAATAGATAAGAGGTGTTGAATTTCTTCTTTAACAAACAGAGCTATGCGGGGATGCATACAATGAAGTTTTTGCCAAACTGGCTTAACTTCAAGATGGGTGATGATGTTATAGAGAGAGATGGAAGGGTTGACTCCATACATGTCTTGGTAAGACCAAGAAAATGCTATGTTATGGTCATAAAGGAAAGAAGGATAAGCTTGATTCTCTTTAGGAGTCAGAGATTGGCCTATCTTGATGATATGAGGATCCTCCTTGGTACCCAAGTTAATGTTGATAGTTGATTCATTGAGCATGGTTTTGTTTTTAGGAGGGAGATATTTATGGATAGAAGAATCCCCTACACCAAGGTAGGTGAGGATGGAATCATCATCTTGATGATGAATGGTGTGAATAGATGGTGAGTCATGGTTAATCATCTCAGGGTGGATGAGAAGAAAGGTTTTAATTTGACCAGCTTGTTGATAGGTCAGTGGGCCTAAACTAATGGTGTTGATAAAAAAAATTAGATGGGATGATGTCAGAGTCCTCAGATTAGGAAGATGAGCTGGGTGAGGATGGATTTTCTCTAATAGGGGTGACAATGGGTTTTGTTGATGTGGGTTATTCTGGTGGTTTGAACCCAAGCCCAAAGAACTAACAAAGTTTTTGAGTTTTGATGATGGGAAATTCATGAGGTCCTTGTTCATAGAGGCCCATACAAAACCCTTTCCAAGCACAATGATAAAGATAGGTTCTGGCAAAGGTTAGATTGATTAGATAATAAAAATTGGATGTGAAAGGTTGAATGTATGGAGTGGTGGTGGGAGCAAGGAGTGGTTTGTCAAGTCCCCCATAGACAAAATTGGTTTGATTATTGGGGAGCCTAAAGGGGATGATGGCTCAGATATTGGGGTCATATAATGGGTCATTTTGGAGATTCCCATATTCATGTAGAGTGGGAAGAGTATCCAAAGCCAAAAATTGATATTATCCAAGGGAGAGATGCTAAAAAGTGGATTATAATGGGTCCTCAACCAGAATTTGAGAAGAGAGAATTGTTGAGCTTGTTGATGTTTCATCATCATTGAAGGTATAGGTATGGAAGTTTTGGGTTGGTGCAGGTGTTTGATTTGAAGTGGATGGAAATGGAAATGAAGAAGGAATGAGAAAATCATTAGGTTGATATGTCATGTTGAAAGAGGCAAAAAGAATTGGATCAACTTTGATTGTAATGATTTGATCCTCACACTCAAACTTAACACATCGGTGTAGGGTAGAAGGGACATAATGCATAGCTCAGATCTAAGGATGTCTAAGTAATATGTTGTATTATAACTCACCTTCAATGACATAGAATAGCTTAGGAATGGTGTGAGGTCCCAAATGGATATGAAGAATAATGGTCCCGAAAGTGGTGGCCATGGTATCATTGAAAGAGCGAAGGATTGTTGAACTTTCAAAAATAATGTTTTTAGGCAATTTCAATTGATCATATGCATAAGATGAGATGATGTTGATGCTATCTCTCCCATAAAACATTACTCATTTGTTGTGAGTTTGATTAATCTATACAGTGATGAATAGGGTAGGATCTAGATCTTTCTCTTGGAAGGGTGGAATCTTGAAATCTTGGAAGGTGATGAGGGTAAAATGGTGAAGAACTCCAACAAAGGAGGTAAGAAGTTGTGGATCATCTAGTTAGACCTCTATAGAATGAAAAGCTTCCATTAATGCCTGATGATGTTGGGGTGAGGTAATAATTATATCATAGAGGCTCATTTTGGTTAGTGTTTGGTGGAGTTATTTCAACATGAGCCATTAGATGAATGGAGCGGGGTTAGAAGGTGGAGCTCCTAGAATGGAGACCTTAGGTTTGGATGGTTGTGAGGGTGAAGAAATTGGGATTTGGTCAGTGGGTTGAGAGGTTAAAGGATAAGTCCAAGGGATAGATACTTTGGATTTATCCTTATCCTTATATTGGGCTTGAGAAAAGGTCACCATATGAATGATATGAATGAGGGGTTCAGGCAATTACTTTGATTCCTCTCCTTCATTCCTAAGTGAGGGGAAAGGATTTAGTTGAATACGTGGGTCAAGTAATGAAGTAGGAACTAGAGGTTCTTCTAACAGATCATCTTCATCCAAAATATTGTGGATAAGTGCTTAGAGAGCCCTATGGTTCTCTGTATCATGCCCTGGAGTCCTATGGTTAAGACAAATCAAGTTATCATTGAACCAAGTTGGCTTAGGATGAGATGGGTCAAATGGTTTGATTGAGTATAAGATGATAGAGGAGGTTTGCATCAAACTTTCCAAAATAGTTGTATATGATTTCGGTAAAGGTGAGGTAGCTTTTAAGATTGGTCTCTTCATGGAAGTAGTGCTTGGATTAGTGATTTTGGTTAATGGTTGTGGTTGGATTTTCTTAGATATTATTAGATTATGGGTTGAAGATTTGGATGCAAAAAACTTTGATGATGAAGGTTTGGTTACTAGTGGGAGAATAGACAGGGACAAGTTGGTTAAGAAGTATAAAGGACCAGAGGGGCTGGTGTTTAAAGATGGAGAAGAAAAAGATGGTTTGATGGTGGAAGGATGTGGTCCTAATATAGAAGGTAGATGTGAAGGAGGCGGTATGGGATTTTTTCAAGGTAAAGTTTTAGGTAAGTCTTCCTTATTAATGGACTTGATTGGATTTGGATTTGGTGAGCTTGAGAGAGTTAAGTCTAATCTTAAAGGAGGGTGAGAGGGACTAGGTGTGGGAAGAATCCCCAAGTTCTTGATTGGTTTGGTGGAAGAAACTTAGGGTGAATTGGAAATTTTAAGTAGAGGTGTTTGAGATGGCTTATTTATGACTATATAAGTGGTAAGTAGTGAAGGGGTGATAAAGGGTGCAAGGGTAGACTCAGGTAGAGTCAAGGACTTATATTTGCTTAGATAAGGAAGGCCTAGTTGATGCCAAAAGGTGGTTTGATCAAAGTTAGTCTAGGATGTAAATTCAAAACTTTGAACTAACCTTGAGAAGGGCTTATAAATGGGTACAGTTCCTTGATCATTAGTCTCAAAGTGTAAGCCCTTAAGTGGAGAATAAGGAAGGGTTGTGGTGGAAGGTATCATTTTGGTTTTGATATTGGTAGGTGGTTCCAAAAGTGATGATTGGGTGGACAAGGTAATGACTTCTTGTGGAATGGTTTCCAAAGGAGGCATACACAAGGTTGATATGGTATTGTCAAAGGAGGGAAAGGATAAGATTTTTATTTTGGCTTGAATGTTCAAAGAAGTAGGTGATTCTTCCATTTGGATTGGGAGACTGGAGGAAGTGGTTGAATCAATAGTGGTCTTTTTGGGTATTTTTGTCAAAGAAAGAGCAGATGAGGTTGTGGTTTCAATGCTTGGAGAAAGAGGGGTAATTCATTCTTCCATTTGGGTCTCATAAGGAATGGATGGTAAATTAATTTCCTCTGTTTAGGTGGTAGAGGTAACAATTTAATCAAAAACGGGCACATTACTAATAACATTGATTGTATGTGCTTCTTGAGAGTTAGATGATTTCGGCTTACTATCATGAAGCTATGTAGAAGGAGGGTGATTTGGAAAAGGCTTTTATAAAATGTTAAGAGATTGGTTAGGGGTAAGCAGTGGGGTTATCAAATACCAACTCTCCACTATCAATGAGATTTTGGACAAGACTTTTAAAGGTATTACATCTATTAATGTCATGTCTAATGGTTTGATAAAAAACATAGTGGTTATTTTTGTTATACCATCTAGGTAGAGGGAAAGAAGAATCAACTTATTGAGGTGGTTTGATTGGTGGAAGTTGGATAAGATTGGCCTTGAGTAGTTTATCTAAAACAAATGCATATGATTCCCCAATGGGAGTATTTTTTTTGGAGTGGCTTGGTTTTGGGTTTGATTATGTTGATAACGAGGTTTGGGCAAGTTGTTTTGATTTGATTGGGTGAAATTTAGCAATGGAGAATTTTTCAAAACCACTAAATTTGTAGAAGATTTTGCCTTGGTATTAGGTTGATTGGTGGTTTTGGTTGAGGGAGAATAATTAGGTTTAAAAGTGGAATTTTTATTCTGCAATTTCAATTTTCCCTCATCAATGTCACAATTCTCAAGTTTTGACACCATGATGAATGCTTCATAAAATGTTTAGAAAGTTTGGACTCAAAGAGTGGGTGAGATATGATTAGTACAACCCCTAGAGGATAGTTCAATTAATTTGGGTTAGGGTAAGCTAAAATAAAGTTGGTTGATGATACCTCTCCATCTAGCCACAAAATCAACAATGGATTCATCCTCAAATTGTTTGATGGAATAAAGGTCAGTGATCGAAACCTTTTTGGTTATGTTAATGGAAAAATGTTACAAAAAGATTTGGGATAGTTGGGAAAATGAGATGATGGAATGAGTAGGGAGATTACTATACTAGTCTAAGGTAGGACTTGATAAAGACATTAGAAGAGTTTAGATGAGGATAGCATCATCATATGTGATCAAGTAACACAAGTGACATAATGCTCTAAGATGTTGTTGTGGGTCTTCTTTGCCTTAAATAAATTCCCATTGAAGAGGATAATAGTGAATGGGGATGGATGGGTGGATTGGTTCATTACAAATTTGGTTATAAGATACGAGCTTATTGGACCCAAAATTGATGACTCCAAGTTAGTCATTTTGTCCATTAGCATCTTAATCACATCTGGCTGAGTTGGGAAGATGCATAATTGGTAGGTGGAATGTGTTGAGATTAAGAAGATGGTACGTAAGGGTAGTTGTTGGAAGGCATTGAAGAGGCCACATATTGATAGGGAGTAGAAAATGGTTGAGATTGGGCCACATATGAGCTGACAGACACAAATGGTTATGTAAAGGTGGTACATTATTAGATTGATAGGTTAGAGTAGGTATTTATTAGGGAATAGAAGTAGGCATGGTTGATGTAGTGAGTTGAGCTGGGGTAGATTGAAGTTGAGTGGTGACCCTAGTGAGGATAGGTGGGAGGGATTGTGGTATAGAAAGCACTAGATTTTATAATGGGGTAGAGATAGGTGAATTGGTTGAGGTTAGAGGAAGGGATGAAGTAGGGGTGAAAGACAATCTCATGATAAGTGGGTATAGGTAACCAAAGGTAGGGATGAATCCACATGTGAAGTATGGGGTGTGGCAGGAGGTGTTTGGTTTAGAGGTAGAACATTTGAGTGAGTTTGGTTAGTGGTAGATCTAATGTTATAAGAAGGTGAGGTAGGGCTTAGAAAAAGTTGGTTTGAGGTATATCCCACCATAAGATGAGAAGGCATTTCATAAGGAGGCTCGGTAGGAGGAATCAAAGGAAGGGAAGACCGATGGGGCTTGGTGCTAAGGTAGTTTTGAAGAGCTACCTGATTATTGTCCAAAAAAGTGGTGAAGTTAGGATCACCTTTAGATACAACCAAGATTCTGGAAGGAGGAGCTGAAATATGAGGCGACCCTCCATCATTGGAATTATACTCCATGGAAGAAGAAGAGGATTAAGGTGGTTGATTGGTTTGATTTATCAATTATTATCTGGTAAAGACCATATAAGAAATCAAAAGAAAGGTACAATGAAACTCACACCTCAAACAAAGAGTAACCAAAAAGAAATCAAAATAACCAATGCATTCACTATAAGTGCGTTAATCCTAGGATTACTTTTAAATCACTTTTGGCTTGTGCCTTAAAGTGTGAAGGAAGATTTAAATTGTAAATCAAGTACTAGAAGAGCCATCTAATGATGATTTTAGATTAAATTTTAGTACTTAAAAGAATTTGCGCTAGACTAGGTACGTGACCTAGTACTGGGGACTTGCTCCCCACAATTCATGAACTTGAAGTTGAGCTAGGACACTTAGTCGATATATACCATTTGTCTAGACTTTATACTCCACTAGAGAATGGAGTGAGTTCTCCCCTTAGTGATGAAATCCAAGTGGGAGCACTTGGTGGGTAAGGTGATCCAAAGGGTGATGAAATCCCAATGGGCCTTGTCTCAAGTAAGTTCGATGTGTTGATTATGAAGTGGCTTGGTTGTGTAACATAAGTCTACTACGATTAATTCAAGATGCTTTTAAACTAGGTGGGATAAAGCAAGTAGGCAAACAATGAATGCACTTAATTTTAACCAAAAAGAAATTTTTTGATTTCTTTTCAATGCAAACATAATATCTAAATGCAATTAAATGCAATATGAAGGTGCAATCCTTATCCTAGGATGGATGAAACTAAAAATTGTATATATATATATATATATTGTTTTTTATATAAATAAAGAATGAAAGACAACTAAATGAATTTCACTAATGCAAACTAAATGTTCTAGAAGATCTATGAACCCAAGAAAACTTAGGGGTCCTATCAGGTGTGTCAAAATGTTTCAATTTATTTCTTCTATTTCTTAGTTTTGAAAGTAGATACAAGAAATTTCATGATTAGGGTGTGTAGAATAATACATGGTAGAATGAACATGTGAATCTAGATGAATGTGGGAACCCCTCTTTGGCTAGGAAGGAATAACCTACAAATATCAAAGACACTTGAAAAGGGGTTGGTTAGATGGTTGGTTGAGTGGACTACCTAGCGTACGCTAGATCCAAGAAGCACAAGGCTTATTAGGAGGTTGTCAATCCACTTTTAATAACAATCAAGTATGATAATAGAAAGTACTTGCATGTAATGGTAATAAAATAAATGTTTACTATAAATGAAATGATAACTTGTTTATAAAATAAAAAAGATCAAATTTAATACTAAGAGGGTCAAGGTTTGGTCCAAAAAATTAGAAAGGGATCTATGATTAGAGGGAAACACAAAAAGTGAGGTTTGATTTGAGGTAGAAGGGTAAATTACTTGCTGGAAAATTCTGCCATAGGGAACCATCAATAGTTAGGGAAACCATCGACGATTAGGGTAAACCATCAGTAGTTAGGTAACCATCAGTGGTTAAGGTGAACCATCAACGATTAGGGAAATCATTGGAGGTTACCTATGTAAAATTTAGAAGTGAATAAAATAGAAAGTATATATTAGATTTTGGTCAAATAGAGGTTGGGTACGAGGCTAAAATATAGGAAGTGAGGTATAGCAGGACCAGGTAAGGTATTGATACTAAAATTAGATAAATCATAAAAAATAAACACAAAATACCTATCACCAAATGGAATAAGTCTGAAGTGGTGTGGCCAGAGTAATGGTGCTTTAACCTTCTAGTATGATTTTGGCAGAGTTTTAGGTCTTAAATGATGATGCTTACTCATTTATACAGATGATGGATATCTATAAGAAAGATTGAATACTTGATTACTGATAATAGAAGATCACTGATCCATTTCTCTTCTCCTTTTATAGGTAGAAGTTGCTAAATTGGGTGAGAGAGAGTTGCTAAATTGATCAAGGGTAAAGTTGTCTGTTGCCATTTTTGAAGTTTCTAAACTCACATAAAGAGTTGGCTTGCTTTAAAGCTTAAAAATTGAAAGAGGGTTACCTAACTGTTGACAGTTAAGGGTAACCATCGATGTTTTTCCTAACCATTGGTGGTTTGGGGGCCAAGAGCAAAAAAGGTTAAAAAGGGTTATTTAAATGATGAGTTAAAAGTTGGGTTTTGGGAATGTTAGGTCATTAATGAACCTAGTTATCATCCCAAGGTTGAGGTGACACTAAAACTATCATGTGTAGTTTTTAGGTGTCTACATCAACCGTGCAGGGTTTACTTCTAAGGTAAGTCCAGGTATGCTTATTTTTTATTTATAATAGTCATTTCACTTTGATGCATTACTAACATAAAGTGAGGGGGGAATATAATCCTCTAAAAGTGGTAATTAGATTCTAAGAGTGTATTTTGAGTTACTCTATTCCTAGTTTAGCCTTAGCCCTATCCTAGAGCCTTAGACACACTTTTTCAATCATTGTATAAACCATAGACCTCTAAAATTAGCCAAAATATAATCTTAGGACTATCTTCAGAGATCCTAACCTAGTTTTCCCTGCATTTTACTAGGTGGACATTAGCACCACATTTGAGACACTATAGCCACATGGCACTAGTGTCCTCAACTAGGTGCTACTATCCTTATCCCTAAATTTATTGAATGGATTATTTTTCAAATACGTGCCCCATCCTAAGGGTAGTTTAAGCATATTTTATTATCTACATAAGCTACATATCCCTATAAATACAAGTCTAATTAACCTCTATTCACTAGATGGAAGATAGATGCAAAAACACATTCAAACCAAAGATAAGCTGGGCAAAATTAAGGTATTTGATCCCTATTCTACCCTACATCTACATAATACCATATACAACAACCTTAAGCCCAATTTTTAAATATTTCAAAGATCAATCACATTCAAGGCATCTAAGTCCTCTCTCATTCTAGAATTCACTTGCTCTTGCATCAAATACTAGGTGGGAGACCTATATTGGGCTTGATCCCTCTTAAGAGTATTGGTATGTAGGCAAATCTCTTCATAGTGGGGTGTTGAACATGTCCAACCTATCATAATAAAAAACACACAATTATTTCTCATGCCATACTTTCAAGGAGGATTAGGGTTTGCACACTAAATCAGGTTATCTAGGCATAATATAGAGTTCCAGATTTCATTCGTGAAAGAATAGGACCTAAAAACACAAGTGCAAGTACTCCCTAAAAATAAGAATGGTACCATAAAGGGGACACTAATGCCACTTTTAGGACACTATAAAAACATGGAGCTAATGTCCATAATGAGTGATACTGTCTAGTGAGCAAACTGATTCCAAAATTCTATTGATGATACTTAGATCTATCCAAAACCCAATTTTTAGAACCTAGATCATCCAAGACAGCAATGTTATAGATAAGTCTATATTTATGTGTATTTATTACTATTTTTAGAAAGTTTGATAAATTTGAAATGTATAACAAATCAATGCTTAATTATTGTAATTTATTTAACTGATTTAGACATTTTAACCCTTTAATCTAAATATAAGATTTACTTAGTTAAACCCTAAAAGGTTAAATCACCTTCAATCATAGTTGCTAGTGTTCAACAACCTATGGTATCAACTAAAAGCATATCAACTATTGTTCTTAATGAAAGTATGTTCATTTATTTAATGTTGTATGATGGATCTACATATCTAGATCAATATTTGGTAATGTGTGATATGAAATGGAATGTTAAAGGGATAACATCAAATGATGTTAAGAAATATGAACTCATAGGGGCTTTGTCAGGATGAGCCTTAGAGTTCATTTTTAAAAGGTATGTAAATGCTATGGACTTTACATAAGTTAAAAATTTGTTGATAATATAGTTTAAATTAAAAGAATGTACAAGTCAAACTATCCAAGATTTAAAGGAGATTTAGTAAAAGTTTGATGAATTAGTTGTAGAATATGATTGAATATTTTATGATGTCATGGAAAAAATTGAATAGGATAAATATAAGGTTTCTTGGTTTTTAAAATGGTTATGACCAAGAATTATATTTTCCATTGCACAGATCTAGTACCCAAGAAAACCTAACACTCGATTTCCTGCTTTACGAGTAGAGCAAATAGAGGATTATGGGGATTCTCCCTTAGCTAGTTTCAAGGTTAAGGCCAAGATAGATGAATTCATGAGAATAATGGATGATATGCATGAAAAATATAATCCTAAACTAAACTTATGGTACATATAATGTGGATGGGAAAGACATCATAGAAACAATTGTCCTAAGCTTAAAAATGAGTTTTGTGAGATATGCAAGGTAGTAGGGCATGTGACTTCTAAGTGCCATATTTTACAACACTACATATAAAAATCATAGAGTTTATTTTAAATTTTTTTAAAGTCCAATAATCATGATAAAAATAATTATTGATCATTACAAGAGTTAAAGGAATATATTACTAAGAATGTCTTCACAATTGTAAAATGATAAATATTGACTGCAAAGTAAGAGATTTCAGGACTAAAAGTGGAGACAACAAGTGTGATTCAAGGTAGTCTCAAATGGATTCCTTTATCACCCCAGTATTAACCATAGGCTCTAATAATTTGGAATAATACATCATCTCCATCTTATCAATATTTTAGTCAGTATTAACAACCATGGACCAATACTAACCATTATCAACATTTGTCAAATTAGGCTCCATGTTCTCCTCAACACCAATATGGGGGGTATGATGCATAAAAAATCCAATAAGGAGGGTATGTTGGACAATAGAAACAAGGTTAGGGATACCAAAAAAAATAGGTGGCTATAGAGGAGGTTACAGGGGATGACATTGTGGGGGATATCAAGGAGGTTATAACAATGACAATCACTAAACTTGACCACCTATGTAATGTTATTTATGTGGATCATATAATCACTATGCGAGGAATTACCCTACTAATATACATAGACAAATCTATTTCATATACTATAGAGTTGAAGTTCAACACCAAATAGAAGATTGTCCAGTACTTAATAAATAAAGGAAGGAAAGGACAATGCATAATGTAAACATGATTAATGCACACCCAATTAGAAATGTACAAGGGTAAAAATATCCTTATCTGACCACTAAAAATAATTTGATGTGCCAAGATGCATAGTTCTTATAAGATATCCCACAACAATGATCTTTTGAAGGTGATAATGCAACCATTGATGCTCAAATATACAGATAAATTTTAAGAATCAAGAAATAAGAGGGTGTTATGAGTACCTTGACAAACCTAATGAAGTTACTCATCACCTTGTATAATTAAGATATTTTTTAGAACATCACTAATGTCTTGAATTATATTCTGGAGTACACACAATGAAGTCAATGACATATTGAATATGTAGTAAGGTATGTTAAGACTAAGAAACCTTGGGATGTTGATTCTTGTATTGACATTGAGATAGATGGATATTAGATTCTAAATGTAGTATTTGATTTTATTAGCATGGTCAATATTATTTTTAAATCATCTTGGGAAGCCATTAGTCGATCGACCTTGGTCTCATTACTCTCAATCTAGAAGATTATGGTAGGGTGTAGCCCATTAAAAGGATATAGGATGTTGAGATTAAATTATCTGAGCCTATTTTGTGCAGATATTTTGAGGTAATTGATACGAAGAAAACATAAACCCATTATCTTGCCTTAACAAATAATAATTGGGCTTATGATGGCCAAATGACCATTAACACTATGCATAATTAGTTAGAGGCACATTAAGGGGATATTATAGTATTCATACTCTTTAATAAGTCTAAACAAAAGTCATATATTAGCCCAAAATAGCCAGAGTCCCTTTATGCCTATTGGGATAATAGTTGGTTTAAAGTCAATGTAGATGAAATGAAAACCTCTTTACGACCTATAGAGTATCATGTTGGAAAACCACACATTGGGTAACAGGAAGAGTGACTAGTGTACAATCCTGTTATAACAAAGTCTCCAGCTAGGTAGGTTTAGATAGAAGAATGTGTTTCTTTATCATTGCACTCTCTAATAAAATATAAAGTAGATTTCCTATATAATATAGGTACAACAATGATGGATTACATATAACCTACTATAGAGGGTGTTCTACCTTGGGAAACAACATCTTCCATAAGTGGTGACTCATATACTCACATGTTGAATTAGGATTAGAGAGATCATGAGATACAACATATATGCATGGTGTTCATATTTGAATGTTAAATACCTCTATAATTTATGATAGAGGACCTTAATCCTTTCATGTTAAGTCTAAAACACCATGTGATAGAGGTGGATCAATGAGTCAGTGCACTTAGCTATATGCTGAAAGGGACTAATATAACTTGGTGGGCAGTGCAAAGAAATCCAAAAATTCATTGGGAAGAAGCATGTGAATTTTTATGTGTAATATTATAGCTACCAACTACTATGAATTCAGGATGACCTTTATTTGAATAAGGTTAATGGCCAAATTTTCACATTTATTAATAAGTAGATATATAGATAGTGTATGGAGTAGAGACAAGGTATTGGGTGCACATTATTAGTCATACATTAGCACCTCTACCAATGGATTGGTATATGCACTAAGATCATATGAGAGAGACCATGCATTGGGTAAAAGTGCAACAAGATTTCATTCAGACTTTTGTGTTTGAAGATGATAATCCATTGCTACATAATTCCTTATAGAAACTTAAAATATTTTTACATCATGGATGAGTTGAAGACTTAGCCACTATAGTTGAATCATCATCTTAGTAGGAAACAACACATGATTGAATTTGACAATTTATAATTATAAGGCTAGTAAATAAGAACAAACTCTTGTTAATCCATGTAATAGAATAATAGATGAGTTGATAGAGCCTAATGATAGTGATAGAGATATGAATCTAGAATGTTTATTTGAGATATAATGTGAAGCTAAACCAAAACAAGTTCAAAGCATAGAGTAAGTTGAATAAGAAAGACTTTGCAACATAAACATTCCACAATGCGAAGGTAAGCACATATTACAAGAATCTCTACCTAGTGGATCTAACAAAGTATATTAGGAAGCCTTGAAAAATATTGAGGGAAACATTAGAATAGAGGAATTTCCAAAGCTTTAGACTATGGGAAACTATTGGGGACAAGAACAAATCTTAGAAGCTTTGCAATTACTTAGAGACTATAAAGATGTATTTCCTACCAAGTTTTCTAAAGTAAAAGGTATTGATCAATCCTTTGGGAATATGCATATAAAATTTAAGGAGTGCATTCGACCCATTAAAAATTTCCCATACAATATCAATACCAATATGAAGATCAAAGTAAAAGATGAATTGGATTGGATGCAAGAATTTGGAATTATTTAACCTATTAAAAAATTAGAATGGGTAAACCCTATAGTTATACAACTAAATAAGACAATGGAAATTCAAGTTTGTGGAGACTACCATTCACTTAATGACACTTGCATCAATGACCCATTCCCCATACCATTCATAGTGTTAATATTTAACCCATAATTCATGAAAGAGCCATAGGCTCAAAGTGCACACAACATAATTCAGGGGGCCAGTCTCAACAACATAGTTTTATTAATTTGTATATCATTAAATTATATAGGAATTTATTACCTATAAGTGGGGATGTTATGATCTTGATAATAACTCACTAAACTAACAAACTAACCTAAATATGGAACATATTATTAATAATAAAATATTCATTTAACCAATTAACCTATAATAACTGTCCATATAATTGTGGTAATTAACACATGGTAAATAGTAACTAATCATTTATCACATGTAAAAACTAATGTTATAACTATTTCCTAACACAAATGAAGTTATTGAGTTTGTTGCAGGGCATGAAGTGTACTCATTCACATATGGCTTCAATGGGCACCATCATATTTTGATCACAAAGGGTGATTAGGTTAAGATTACCTTCACAACTGAATGGGGTTCATTCACATATAAGATAATGCCTTTTGGCCTGAAGAATGTGCCATCAATATTTTATAGGGATATAGTAAATGCATTCAAAGAATTTATTCATGACTTTATATAAATTTTTTTGGATGATTGGGTTATTTTATCTTTTTTTAAAGAACATCTGTCAAAGCTAAGATTAATGATAAAGTGGTGTCACGCTTTGTGCATTGTTTTGAATTTAAATAAATGTCTATTATTTATTCCTTTTGGTATTCTACTAGGCCATGTAGTATGTAGTGATTATATTTTAGTTGATCTAGATAATATTCCTATGATGTTAGGGGTGTCACCTCCAAAAAAATATTTAGAAGTGCGTATATTTCTTAGTCATATGAGATACTACATAAAGTTCATGAAAGGGTATGTAGCCACATTGACGTCAATGGAGAAACTATTGTGAAAATATGCACCGTTTGAGTGGACAATAGAATTCTAAGTAACATTCATTGATCTAAAATAAAGGCTTATAATGACACTAATTCTAGTTTTTACTGATTGGAAGAAGTCATTCCACGTGCATATGGATGCTTCTTAGTACCATAGTAGGAGCTATCTTAACACAACTAGGTGAAGGTGGGTTGGATCATCCCATAAATTTTTCTAGCAATAAGCTATTATCTACATAAAATAACTATATAACTACCAAGCGAGAGGAATTAGATATGGTATTTGTGCTATAAAAGTTTTGGCATTAATTGTTGGCTACACCATTTGAGTTCTTTACAGATCATCATGCCTTATGCTACATGATTAACAAGCTGATGTTATGAGGACAAATATTTAGGTCACTTATGCTATTTCAAAAATTTAATTCTACATCAATCCCAATCTAGGCTAAAAAAATGTAGGGATAGATCATTTGAGCAAGTTACACAATGGGGAGTAACTAGAAGAAATATAATAGGAATCCCTAGATACACACTTGTTCAAGGATACTATAATCCCAAATAATATGAAAGATATTTCAAACTTATTGGAGTAAGGAACTTTCCCTACATACTATATAAAATGGGATAAAAATAAATGGTCACCTGGGTTATACCTTATAATCTCATCATTGGGTTTTTATACAAGTTGGGTAGAGATGATGTGTTGTGCATAGTAGCACTAGAGCAAATCTCATAAAACAACCATTCAAATAATGGGGAATCACATTTATTGGGCCTATAGTTCCTCTTAGAAAATGAATTCATGTGCAGTATATCATTACTACAACCAATTACTTCACTAAATGGGTGGAAGCAACTGTGACACTAAATTATGATTTAATAGACTCTGCCAAGTTATTATATGAAAATATCATCACAAGGTTTGGATGCTTGATAAATATTATTAGAAATAAAGGAACACATTTAATCAATAATAGTATCAAAAATCTCACTAAAACATTTATGATATCATAACATAAAAACATGACTTATAATCCCAAAGAAAATGGGCAAGCTAAAGCATCAAATAAGGTATTGGAGAAAATGATAACAAGGATTTTTAATGTGTAAATGGATGAATGGGAGGATCAAATTCATGTTGTTATTTGGGCATACAAAAAAATTTACAAGTGTGTAATAGGTTTTACTCTCTTTCAACTTGTTTATGGTCTTGAAGTAGTAATGCCTATAAAGTATATAGTTCTGAGCTTGCGCATTGAAATAATTATGAGTCTTAATGATCATGTCTCTCTAAATAAAACATTATCAGACTTGGTTAAAATGGAATAAAATTTAAAAAGGGCACTATGGACATAGGAGATACACAAGTTAAGTCAGAAGGCATGACATGATTGTGACTTATAATCTAAACAATTCTATTCGAGGCAAGTGGTATTGCTATATGATATCAGGTTTAGGGAATTCCTGAGAAAATTACACATTATATGTAAAGGACCCTATATTATACATGAAGTTTCACAATAGGGTACTATATTGTTAAAATATCTACATGGAATCATATTGCTAGGATGAATAAATGACTGTAGGCTTAAGTTTTACTACCTTTAATCTCTATCACTTTGTTGTTAAAATGAGTGGGTGGTAGCACCATGTAGTCAAGTTTTTATTTAATTTTGTTTATTTCTATTTTTTTATTTATTTAAGATCATGTGTTTTTATAGTTCAATATTTACATCATAACACATTGCAACTAACAAAGAGTAGTTATAGTCACTAGGTATGACCAAATTCTAGAGACAACCTAGGAAAGGACAACTAACACCAACTACCAGAGGCCATGAAGTAAATCTGGAAAGATGGTTATGATAAGATAGGCATGATGAAAGGATTAATAATGGTCATTCAATACCATTAATGACCAAGCACTTGAATGGATTGCATTATTCCCAATGTGGATTGAGTGGCCAATTGACAGATGACATCATAAAATAAATAAGGTAGATGAAAAGATATCACATCACATCAAGTAACTGTCAAGAGATCAATCAAGAATTATACATGAATAAGTGTCACTATCAAATCAAATTACACCAAGTAAGATTAAATGTGGGAAGGAAAGCTCATGTACAACCAATCAACACATTTAAAGTAGTCAACAAAACATAATTGAGCACCAAAATTTATATAAAGAAGGGCATGGACAACACAAACATTACATACTTTTGAAAATAAGTGAATTTTTTGATCTGATTTCCAAACATCTTCAATCACACCAATTACATACCAAATCTTGAGAAATTAAAGTAACTCTTCATCTCAAGAAGCAACTACAATGATGGAGTGAGGTCCACTATTGATCCCACTTTCAGATGCACAAAAGGAGGAGATGGGAATTGGATTAGGTATACAATAAACTAAATACTTCATGGATCAGGTGGAAGAAATTATATTTTCTCTTGGGCCTCAATATCTTTCACAATCTAGAGTCATAATGCTCCCACATTTATTGTGAGGTTCAGACACTGAAATATTGATCAAGCTACCTATATTTGGTCAACGTGATGAGGTGATGCTTACCCTCTAGAGTATATATAACCAAATCACTATCCATTTATCCCAAGATATTAAAATTTGGATTGATGCCCAACCTATGACAAGATCTATAGGTCTCCAAAATCAAGGCAAATCCCTTCTATCATACAAGTCCATTATGCCTCCCATTCATTCAGACATCAGGGAGAAATACACAACTAGGACAGGTAGAGGAGTACCAATTTAGTCCCTAATAGACCCTTTAGTGTAAATTTTGGTTGAATTCATCAAAAAGAGGTTTTGTAGATAAAAAATTAAGCTAAGTAGGCAACATAAAAGGTCATCAATATTGCATATCACATGATACAATTACATAAAGATTTCAATTAGCTTGAGTTTTTGGCATAACAACTAACTAATAATATTGATAAGGTACTCAAAGGTACTTTTTAGACTTTCCAATATCACTTTTTGCTCTTGATTTTGTGTTTTACGTAGTGGAAATCCCAAAAAGGACCTATAGATGTCATTGTAGATTTTTGGCCTACCATCACCTTTGTAAACATTGAATAAAATTGAACAGGGAAATATTATGAATAATTAGATAGGTTCAATGTATGGTGGATTGAGTCCATATCCTTAATCAATTCACACCCTTGAATCACTTATGATGTCATGTATTATCAAGGGTAACATGTATTGGTAATAAAACTACATAATAGAGTGCACATCAAAGTGCATGAGCTAGAAACTCCAACTGTGACTACAATGCTATTTTTATCACAATGCTAGATGGATGTACAAAAGTGTGGAGGTAGAAAGATTTAGCTATGAGGTTTGTACAACCCTTATGATCTATTCATCTAAAAGGACAATAAATAGTGCCATAATAGGCATAAGCTAAATAATAAGCACAACCATAACCTCCATCACAAACATTAGTAGCCTCATCATAGCAAGATAAAGGTAAAGAAAGGCACTTTCATGGTGAGCCTCACCATCACAACCAAATAAGAGGATGCATCAAACAAAGTCATGATTGGACAATACAAATGTCCTAAGGATAGCAGGTGAGTGTGACTTACTAGAATCAGGAGTGGATGAGCATGAAGTCTTGAGTACTATGCTAAAAGACATCGATAATGATGTATATGATAAGGAGGAAGAAAAGGAATCCTTTTTTTGGAAGGAAATACACACAAACCAAGTTCATAATCAAGTAAGGCAATATCCTTGGGTTAATATTACTCAACCCCACCCTCTATTATTATTGATACTATAGGTCAAGAAGCAGTGCATCGTAAGTTGATGACAAAAATATTTCAAGTGGCTTTAACTTCAACATCATCCACTGTACATATGGTCAATATACCATAACAAGAAATCCCAACGCAATCATTGAAGCACAAACCACGCACACGCCTATCCACTTGAACATCCAAAAATATAAGGAAAATAATGGTGTCTTTTAGGGAATAAACCATCATAACAACATTCTCCAACTCAAGTTGTGAAGAAGCAAAAATAGATCCTCACTCCTCTAGCCACATCTAGTAAAAATACATTTGTGTGCAGAGGTATAGTTGTGGAATCATAATCAATTGAAGAGACTAAAGCAAATATTAAAATTGACATCCTAAAATTTAGGAAGGAGCCTCGATAAATTACTATGTTAGGGCCAACACATAAACATGAAACTATGTAGTAAACACATGATCCGAAGGACACACAAAAGAAAGAAGAGAGGAAGAAAAAAAATAAGAGGAAAAATGCTACAAGTAAGGCAAAAAAGCAGGTCAAAGAACTAGAGGTTGAAAAGAAGTAAGTTGAGGAAGTAGAGGATATAAGGAAGTAGAGTTAAAAATTAATCAATAGAAGTAAGCACAAAGAAAATAACAGGAATCACATGCTACACAATGAAAGATAGATGAAGAAGAAGTAAAAACTAGGGATCAAGACAAAAAAGGCTAAAGACAAGCAATCTAAATAAGCATCCAGAGATAAATCCAAGGTTGAAGAGGAGTAGTGCAAGAAAGAAGAGAAAATCAAACATGTAACTGAAGCCCAAACATCTAAGGATGAAGCCAAAACTAAAAGCTTAGGCAAAAGCTAAGGTGGATGCCAAAGCCAAAGCTAAAGCTGAAGCTAAGGCTAAGGCCAAGGTGCAAGTTAAAGCTCAAGTTAAGGTAGAAGCTAAAGCTAAGATTCAAGCTGAAGATAAAGTCATAAAGGAAAAGGAGGCTAAAGATAAGGAAGATACATAGTGCATAGTACAACACAAGTCTGAAGAGTAAGTAGGTATGTAGGAGGAGGCTTCGCAGTCAAAACCTTATATTATTACCCAATGGTTGTGAGATGTCCCCAAAACATCCACCTAATACACCACTTTCTTTCTAGCTTTGGCTCAATTCACACCATCTCTTACAACACTTTCAACTACATCCATGACACTTAGAACCACTATTATGGAAACATATTTGGATGTTACTTAGTTGCCACTATCCAAACAAATCAAAGGAATCATTATGCTACATGAGTGAATTACGCAAAAGCCTCAAAATTGAAATAAGAAGTATTTTGGTTGTGCGAAGAAAAAACATAATTAAACAAATAGCTTACAAAGGCATGACAGATAATCAATAACACTTTTCCTATTCTAGTTATACAAGTTATTGGTAACTAGGTCATGTTTAAGAACATGAAACTCAAGGCCTTATTGAGTCAACTCATTAATGACTGGTTGGCCACATAATGCCTACAAACACTACATTCATAAGGGAATGCTTTGAGGGTAGAGATGAACATAATTTATGAGCTACTCAAATAAAATGAACAAGTCTTGGATACCATTACACACCAAGCCAAACATATAGCTCAAGAAATGCTAAATTGGTAGCATCATCTCAACAAATCCTTGGCTACTACACAATTGGAGTTCACTATAATAGATAAAGCCAAATCCATGATGGATGATCAAACAAATATTATGAAATGAATGAGTAGTGCACTCAAGCAAATTCCAAATTATAGGGACACTACCATGCAAAGGCTTTAGGCTTGGCATAATGAGATAATATGTAACACATTTATGGGAATTCAAGTTCAAATGGATGTAGAGTGATTGGATAAGTTAGTGTTGGATATTCAATTGAATATGTCAAACATAAAATCAATAATCTCCATTATGGAAGATGATGATGTGTAGAATTTGATGTTGATCTCGATTCCACCATCTTGCTTTCCTTGGTATGTGAGGTCATGATAGATTGGAAGATGATAAATTAATATATTTCATAGGTCAATGTTTCCATTACTCATCTGGTGGGTGAACCTCAATTTATTCCACCCTAAAAACTCCAACAATTTCTACAACAAAAGAAGATAGCTACATAGACACAAATAACAACTCAACAACAACAGGCCCCACTAGGAGACCTTACACACTCAACAGATCCAATCTCACCACAAATAAAATTGATATCAATGTAACCTCCTAAACAACTAATTTAAATCACACCACTAACTTCCTAGTAGGCACTTCACACCATAATTTTGAAAATTTCACAAGTTTTTCAAATTTTGTAGATCATGTTAAGCATTAGGAATGGGGCCAAAATTGTTGAAAACCCATAAAGGGTAGACACTTAGTTATGATAGTTTATTGAAACCCCAAAAGGGTGGTAGGCTAGTATGTTACTTAGTTAAAAACCCAATAGGGTAGCTAAGTAGTGTGCAATTGGTGAAAATTGATAAACAACACATAGAGTGATAACTATGAATAGTGTTTATGACTCATCCTCTCATCTTCAAAGTAGAATTCAAGATGCAACTTTGTCTTAGGATGAGACAATAATTTAAGTCTAGGAAAGTGTTGGGTATGGATTAAGGTCACCAAAATCATAAAGTATAATTGGCTAGACATGTGCACAAAGTATATGATTTTGTCTTTTATATAGTTTGGATATAAACAATATTGAAAGCATATAAAATAGAGTAGAGAATATGTAAAGTCTTTCCTTGTGGCATATTGAAAGATTGAAATGTAAAGAGATAACACTCTATAATTTTCTATATATAACACTCATATGTAATGAAAGATGGTTATGATGTGTGTTAGAGATTAAGGGAATAGTTCTATTACGATTTTCCTAAGAATCTTTTATCTATGTTCAGTGTGCAATGAGTACTTTGTTTGACTTTAAATTTGATATTCGTTATGGTTATACCATCTATTTCTATGTTTTCATGCAATAGTGTACTTAAATATTTAATCAATGTTTTGTAAGTCTAAATTATTAGGCTTTGTTTATCTTTGCTCTATACTGCAAAAGTTATCCCTATAATTAACATGTTCTAGAGTTTTCTAAGAACATGTGCTAACAAGATCACATCCTACCTATTGTGTGCATGTTATTCATTGTTTACATTATCTTCCTTGGAAATTTAAAAATGACATACAATAATCCTCTTATCCCTCACCCAGGTGATGAATTTATTATTTTTTCTCATAATTATAAGAATGAATGGACAAATTTTCAATATTGCACATTAGGACATGATAATGATTTAATTTATAATGATGACGATGATTATTTTTATAATGATGGATATGAGGATTATTATGAGCATGAAAATGAAAATTTTGATTAGGATAGAGTAAATACATCTTCTTTTCTTTCTTCTCCCTCTTACCCTACTTCTCAAACTCAAACTAACAATATAATTCCAAAATAACCTCTTGTTGGTAATGTTTTGTTCACATGGGATCTTAGATGTTCAACCAATTTTTTACCTCCTTATTCAAATTAAAATAATATAAGTTCAATAAATGAAATCTACTTTTGCATGATTCGATTAATATATAAAAGAACAATGGATCTTCTTTACCATTCTTAGTTAAATTTGAAAAAGCATGTGCAAATGATGTTACACCTTTTACCAATGCACAAACTAAAGTAGACAAAATTAATTTATCACTTTATTTTAAATTCCAATCTCAACACAATGATTATTTGCAAAATGTTGATAATGCAAAGACATCTAACTCTTTTCCTACATATCATAATATGCCAAATGAAAACACAATTGCTACTTCTTCTACCCTTGACTACAAAATTGAATGTAATAATCATACATGTACTGCACACATATCTAGTGAAGACATGCATTGCTTTACACCTACACATGATGATATCTTTCATAATATTAAAAATTTAAAATCTTTTTCTACTCTCTCTCTTAGTGAACATGTGAATGGAAATTATTCTATTCTTACCTCTACTAGGGAATTAAACTCTGATTTTGATGAACCATGGAATAAAAATGATTATTATGATGTTAACAAAGAATAAAGTGAGTCTACTAATTTTATCTCTTTCCCTACTTCTTCCATTCCTCATGTTCAAATTGATTACTTATCAAATACTAGTTTAGATCCTAAAAAACACACATACACTTATTCTTATGTTCATAACTTTTACATAAATTACATTCACATGATAATAATATATCTTATAATCCATTAACATGTGATACTTATTTTCAAATTAAAAAAAAAAAGGGGGTACCAATGAATCTCCCTCAACCCCCCTTACTATAGTAGAACCTGTTTCTCATCCTAACCCCCATGAAGGTGATAACCCATTTCCATCTCACCAAGTCCAAGCTATCACCCCTATTGTCACTTGAACTTGCACCCAATGAGGAGATGGGACAAGAATCTCCTCATTCAAGTGAGATAATGAAACCACCCCAAGGCTGTGGGTATCCCTATTGGGGGGTGGATCTCTAGATTAGGGGCTATCTCCCCTTAATGCATCACTCAAGCTCATATTCCTACTACTAATACTTGGGGGGTTGAAAAGGGTTAATAATAGCATGAAAATTAAACCTATTATACTAGAGGTGATACATGAAATGTTTACTCTACTCACACTCTTTGACATGCACTTGAAACTAGGAACAAGCTACATATACACTTCACTCAACATCAACTCTCTCTCTCACATCAATGCTTCAACATGGGGTCTTGGGGCTAGCATAGGCTAGGAGGAATAAACAATATGTATTATAAGATAATTTATTGTATATAATGCACACTTACACCTATAATATCACTTGACACTTCTTGTTGACCTGCAAGAAAGGAATCCCAATACACTAGGTACTAATGGAATCAACATGTGAAGCTAATTGGAAATTACACTTGCACAAGACTAATACCAAGCATGTACACTTAATGAAATATTTGAATGAGGTAAAATACTTGTATTTATTTATTCAATGCAAATTTTTTGTAGGGATTCACCATACCCAAGTGGAGTTATCCATTACAAAGCTAAAAGGCTAGAATTTATAGAAGAAATGGGAAGATAGAGAGAAGGAAAGTCCAAGAGTCACTTGGACATATGTCCATCTGAGAGAATTAATTACAATTGCATGTGAAAGAGAGGTGGGGTGAGATATGCCATGTCATAGAGATATAATTATCTAAAATAATTCATAAGGATAGTGACAAGTGGCACAAAGTCTGTAATTTTGACATAGGAAACTGCCCTCATGATTTGCCTCCCAAAACTACCTTTATCCTTACATATGGTTAGGTCTGATGGTTGGTCTGAGCAATAGGGGTTAAAAATAAGTACCCACATGCATTTTATTTATCCTTGACCATCCCTATTCTTGTGGACATGAAAAATCATTCCTATTAGTCTCAAAATGGCTATTTTCCGTGCACCTTCTCCACTTGGCATTCAAAACTCCTCAAACCTGAAAAATTGATCTATTCACAAGAGGGAATGACACTTGTTAAAGGTTCCCATATCACCAGTTTCAAGAAAAAACCTTTAAAAGGCTTACCTAATTTCTTTTCACCACTTTCCCCAAGTGTTCACTAGCTAGCTAATACTGGCTGAAAGTGAAGGGCTAGTTGGGGTACTTAGAGGCTGATTCATAAGATGAGGTGAATTTTTGGGAAGATTCTTCCCAAAGTCTATTTCATCTCCTAACTCCTCATGTATCTTGCACACCACTCAAAATGGTCAAAACAAGCCCTATTTTCCTCTAATCCATATAGTTCTATACAAGAAAATCATGTGTAGGATCCTTTGAGAGTCCTCTGAAAGCTCCCGATGGTTTCATGGCCATCCCCTTTCATTTTGATACCTCATTCTTCCTTTCTCTAATCGGGTCCCTATAAGGATTTTACAAGGGTTTTGAGTGGCCCAGACTCTTAACCTTTGTTCATAAAGGTTAAACATTTAAACCCTAGAAAAATTCCATTTGTGGCCTCTTAAGAACCCCCTATAACTTATCCAAATGGCTTAGGGTCCCATGCAAGCACTCATGAAAGATATGAGTGATGGAAGTTGACCTTCAAGTTGATTTCATGCTTCCTGTGAGGGTTTCAGTATGTCTGGGTCTAGAGATGGATTATTATGGAGATTCCTTGCCAACTAAAAGCTTCCTCACCTTTTTATCTGACTTACCAACCTTTTCAAATGATTTGGAGAGCTCACTAAGAGCCAAAAATGGGAATGACTCCTGTTTTAGGACAAGAGCTATTCTTGTTTGTACTTTTTGAACCAAAAGATGATATTTTTCACTTTAAATTAATTATTGTAACATTAAAACATCATATTTTACCCCCTAGGAATAATACAAACATCATAGTTCTTGGAGATAGTTAGAACTTGAAGTGACCTTTCATTTGAGGTTGGGTTTGCATGCTTTCTTACTAGGTCTACCTGAAGACCTTCTTTTATAGACCATATCATTGGTATTAAAAAAATCTATGCTGGTTTCTCATGTCCCTTTATGTTTTCCCAAACTTTACAAACCTTCTTGACTGATCAAATTGAGTACAAACCCTCCATTCTTCACTTTTCCCAAAAACTGCTAGTCTCATGCATGCAAGGAGTGACCTACATATAAGATTAAAAAAGGGTATTATGAATATTAAATAACCAAATATAATTATCTAAATATATTATATGGGTCATAATGGTACGATTTACCAAATTTTATCTCATAAATCCTCCATTTGGTCCTCCAATTCAATAAATTTGCAAGGCAAACTTTTGGGAAAAGCACAGTTTGAGGGTAGGCAGGGTTTGGAAGCCTAATTGATTGTTTTGGGTTTTATTGGAGCATGGAAGGAATTTTTTTTCCATACACAACCTATTTCAACCACTTATAGTTAATTTTCATTTTAAACACCTTGCCCATGCTTCTCTAGCCCCATCTCATGTATTGCTTCACTATATTGTCTGGATGGACTGAGACATAATTTTCTAGGCCTGTGGGCTTTCATGGATGACCTCTAACCTAAAAAAGGTATTTAAGGTATTTTTTTATCTTCAAAACATCATACTTACATCATAATACCTCATTCTCATGCTCCATTTGATCTCCAAAGATCCTTTTCACCTTTCATTCTTGTCACTACTTGCAACTTGACTGAGACACACTCTGCATTGTTTGTAAGATCTCATGGATGTATTTAGCCTTAAAATGTGTGTAAAAAACCTTTTGGTGATAATCTTATCATTATACCTTATTCATCTCACCCATTTTTATGCACTTTTTTACCTCAAAAGACCTCCTAATTATTGACTGAGATCAAACTTAGGGTTCTGACTATAAATGCCTATTTCTAGGCCTATAGGCTTCATGGTAAGGCATTCAAGTTTAAAAATGTGTGTATAAGGTATTTTTATATCTCCATAGCATCACATTATCTTTATATGACTCACCTACATTCCCTATTTGAGCTCAAAAGACCCTTTTCACCTTGACTGCCACCAATTCCTCATCATTGGCTGTAGGTACATATTCTCAGGTCTGTAGGTTAGCTAAGGGTCACTTGGAGCATGTTAGGAGTATCTCGGGTTTTTTATCTTGAATTTAGCCTTTTAAGACTAAAAATTAGACTTATATTCTTATTTAAGATTCCTTACACCATATTTGGTGTCATTCATCAAAGCATTGTCCTCACTGCCTCTCTGCCCTGTGTATAGATAGGGGATGGACTAAAAGGGTCATTTCATGCAATATCCTCCTTCTCCATCACCTAAGTTCTTAGGACTATTTTTTAGTACCCTTGAAAATGCTTCCTCAAATTGGACAAGGTATAGGACTCTCATATATAGTGCAAGTTGAAAATCTCCTTCAAACTCCTGTAGACATCACTACCACAATTTAGTGAGTTTTAACAACTTTTAGAGGCTTCAAAATCCATCTCCTCCTTACTCTTTGGTTCTCAAATTTGACATATTTGTACTAGGTAAATATGGATACAAGGACAAAGCAATAAAATTTATGAGAGCCTCCTTGACCATGTCAAATATTAATCCATAAAAGCTACAAGAACTCTATTTTCTACACTTGAGAACAGAGAACCCAAAATAGAGGTAACCTTTCTTGAAGTGAAGACTTGCCCATATACCATCCTAGGTCTTCATGTCATGAAAATCATGAATATTGGGGGATATTAAAGCTCAAAATGGATCCCACCATTTTTTCACCATTCATGCTCTGTACAAACCTCCTAGAACTCAAGTGCAAGGTGACTATAACAAGCTAGGTAGTGAGCAAGAAAGAAGTGAATAATTGTGTATAGTTTAGGCCTTAGGGTATCTTCTTTGATCATCAAATGCCATTCCAATGTTTCCAAGGATTTTAATACCTCACCAAGCTTTTCTTCAAAGTAAGCTAACTTCAGCATGCTCTTGTAAGTGAAACTTTGACTATTGTATGCAAGGAAAACATGAGAGAGTAATAAAAAAGCAAGGCAAGGCCTTCCAAATACCACAAAAACACTTGTAAACCCTTGAATATACAACAAACATCAGGATCATCATAAAATTAAGCACCAAATCCCTTTTTCCAATGTGGATAAATCATTTTCAAATCAACTGAGTTGGCTGTAAAAGCAAACTAGGCATTTGCAAGCATGTACAAGCCTAAAAGAGGCTTTTCCAAATATTTGAAACTTGAAACACCTAAATAAGCATAATAACATCTTGAAAAACATTTGGAAGCACCTGAAACAAACCATTCCATTAATCCAAAGTATTAAAAGTTGAAATAGATTCAAGAAGGGACCCCCTTATGGTTGAATAGGCATAAAAATCTACTTGGAGTGTTAACAATCGTTCATAAAGGAAGAGGCACAAAATTTCAAATTATTGTTATGGATGTTAATTATACTTAGATAAATATCCTTCCTCAAGAGCATTTCCTCCAACTCAAACTGTACGCCCCATAGTGAGCACTTGAACTTGACCTTCCTTTACATGTCAAGAGAAAAAGGAAGAAAAATGAGTTACAGATGCATTTTTTTATGAAATTTATTCAATTAAAATGTGGTAATGACCTTTGGGGAGGTTAATAATCACACCACCATGTTCTCTAAGTGGCATGCTTCCCAAGGCAGTCGTACAAGTTCCCATTTCTCTTTCCTTGGCTAAGAAAAATGCCTTTTATCTAAACAACCTATAAATTTCAGTTAATGACAATTGATAAAGACCTCCTAAGACACATGGAACATGATAAAA